>RJWM01005777.1:53009-89263 GCA_004363535.1 Dasyprocta punctata | reverse complement strand
TTCTGTATTTTTTTTTTTTTGTTTCCAGCACCGGGGATTGAACTCAGCCTCACGCCTGCCAGACAGGTGCGTAAGCCACTGAGCCAAACTCCTGGTCCTAGTTTTTTGAGGCAGGGTCGCACTATGTAGCTCAGGTCGGCCTTGCGCTCGCGTTGTAGTCCAAGCCGGCCTCGAACTCACAATGTTCCACCTACCTCAGCCTCCCGAGTGCTGGGATTAAAGGCATGCGCCACCATGCCCAGCTTGAATTCTGTGTTTTGTTAATTTATCACATTTATGTATGTATGTATGTATTTATTTATGTATGTATGTTGACAGGATCTTGCTATATAGTTCAGGCTGCCCTGAACTCACTGTATAGGCCAGGCTGGCCTCAAACTCAAGATCCTCCTGTTTCAACTTCCCAAGTGTGGAGATTATAGTTGTGTGCCAGCACACCCAACATTACCTGTTTTTGAAAGAAATTAACATAAAAAGAATGACTGGCATTAAAAGCTGGTTAATCACTTGGTAAAAAGATAATAGTTGGGGCCAGGGATATAGCTCAGTGGCACAGCGCCTGCCTGGCAATGGCCGAGGTCCTGAGTTCAATTTCTGGTACCAAAAAAAAAAAAAGTTGATAGCTGGTGTGCATTATTCAGCTTAATATTAAATGCCTTTTGGTGGCAAAACAACTTCATGTCAAAAAATGCCATTTGAAGCCTGATTTCATTCCAAAATTTTCCTTTTTTCAATAGGTGCTAACCAAAAATGCAGGCTCCAGACTCCAGCCTCTTGACCTTGCTCAGTAGTTTTCCCCTTAGGCTCATTACCGGCCTTTGGCCCTGTGCTTGGTGTCTGCCTTTTAACCCGGGGCACGGTCTGCTTCTGTGCCAAAGGCATTGCTTCCTTTCTGCAGATCTCTCCTGCATCTCTGACCTGAAAGAGAAGTAATTTTTCATTCTGCTAGCTTTTCACTGCTGCGTTGAGATCATTTTTCTTGAGCCCTCTGCAGTAATCTTGTTTCCTGTCAATGGAAACTCATCATTTCCAGCAGAATCTGTGACTGGATGTGGGAACAGTGGAACAAATAGAAGTGCTGGAGTTTGTGGAAGGACTGACTGTGCACCATTAATTAGAGCAGAGGAGTCAGACCGAGAATATGTGACTTGTTTTTCAAAACACCAGTTAGACATGATGGCCTGCAAAAACAGCTGGAGCTGTGAGTAAGAAATGTGGACTTAAAAAGATAGCTTCTCATTATAAACCCTCCCTGCATAATAAGAAAAATTATAAAGAAAATATCCACAAAACGTAATTATTCTTAGCATTGTAATTAAACCTTTGGTTATGTAAAAAAGTACAACTCACATTTTAAAATGTAGCAGGTTATATTTTGTAGTTTGTGTTCCCTGCACTGTGTTCTGTGCCTGAATGAAGAAGACCAAGACCAGTCACAGATGGTATTAATTATAATCATAGGGGTGGGAGAATTACATGAGATTAGTGTCAAATCAAGAGTGGAGCAAATTTCAACAAAAAGTGAGTAAAAACATTTTAGATGTTATAGAGGCAGAGTTGGATAGATTAGGGCAAATTCTTTAGATGTGAAATTGAAGAACTGCTAGTTGACTTAGAATAGTTTTTTTCTGTCTAGCAGTGAGTGATGCAGCACAAAGGGCTAGATCTCCCTTACTACCTTGAGAAAGCAGAAAACTAGACAGTGTATGACATCGGGGTTAACAGACACTGGGTAACAGGCATGTTGAACTGTGATCCCTGGGAAAAGGGAAACCTGCTGAACTGTGGTTCCCCTGGTTCATGATGGGCTTAGTGTGCAGGCTACAGAGTAGGAATGAGGAACCGAAACAATCTGGTGGTCTTGCTGAACCACTGAGGACCCAGAAAGAGGAGGGTTTTTTGTGGGGTGGGGTAGGCAGAGACAGCCCTAATCTGAGAACGGAGAGGGGAGAGAGAGATGTAGGGGGAGCTCCAGGGGTATGCAGAGGGGTCTCTGAGTCTGGTTGAATCCGGATTTACATGTGTGTTAGAACCACTGGAGACTAGAGGAAAGCAGTAGACTGCATGATTTCTGGAACCCATGTAGCTGGAAATAGTGTCTCCCTAGCGGGGGGTGAGGTGGGGGAGTATATACACAGGGCAGCAAAATGGTATTGCTCAGTAACGAGGCTAAATTAGCCCTAAATTAAAAACTGCAGCACCCTGTTACGCTACTGCACCCTGTTGGGGTACAGTGGGAAAAGTCTTGGAGGAGCTATCTGTTTACAAGATACTTCATGGTGTGTCAGAACAGAGCCTAACACTACCTAAAGGAATACAGTAAAGTCCAGCACCCAAGGTGTAAAACTCAGTTTGTCATTCAACACAAAGTTGCCAGTCATGCAAAGAACTAGGAAAATGTGATTTAAAAGGAGGAAAATAATAGGAATGATAGATGATATAATTAAATGTATTAAAGCATGTTCTTGTTCAAGAAATGAAAGAAATGCTTACTTTGACAATGAGAGAAGTGAAAGATAAAGTAAGAAGCAGATCTTGGAGAATTGAAATTGAGGTGATAAATACACTGATGGGTTAACAGTGGGTGTTATCTAAATGCAAATTGGTGAACTTTGAAGATAGCAATAGAAGGTCCAAAATGACACAGGAAGAAAAGTAGCAAAATGAGTAGAGGATTAGTGACTGTAATGGAGGCAATAGTTAAAGACAAGAATAATCTAATATTCATGTATTTGAAGGCCCAGAAAAGAGTGGGAGAAGAGGACAGAAAACTTTTTAAATTAATGACAGAAAATTCTTAAAATTCAATGAAAACTACATATACAGATTCAAGAAACTCAACAGATTTCAAGAATAAATATAAAGTCACATTATAGTAGTACTTCTGTTCATGGACTTAATTCTTTCCCTGATTTTGGTTGCCAAATCCCACAATTTTTTTTTTTTTTGTACCAGGGATCGATCTCACAACCTCATGCCTATCAGGCAGGCACTTACGCTGCTGAACTAAATCCCCGACCCTGGCCCTATTTGTGAGACAGGGTCTCACTATGCAGTTCAGGCTGGCATTGAAGTCACTTTGTAGTCCAGGATGGTCTCGAACTCACAATGATCCTTCTGCCTCAGCCTCCGAGTGCTGGTACTAAAGGTGTGTGCCACCACACCCAGCTCGTTCTACAGTTCTGGTTGCAACCAATAGTGACATCATAGCCGGGCGCCTTTAACCCCGGCACTGGGGAGGCTGAGGTAGGCGGAGCGTTGTGAGTTCAAAGCTGACTTGGGCTACAATGCGAGCGCAAGGCCGGCCTGAGCTACATAGTGCGACCCTGCCTCAAAAAAACCAGGGCTGGGAGTTTGGCTCAGTGACTTAAGCGCCTGTCTGGCAGGCGCAAGGTTGTGAGTTCAATCCCCGGTGCCACAAAAAAAAAAAAAAAAAAAAAAAAATAGTGACATCATAGTCAAACATGTACAGAGTGTATAGTCAGATGCACATTCACAGAAAAACGGTAAGAATGATAGAGTTTTAAAAAATTTAGCAAATTGAGAAATAGACATCTTTAAAGTGTTTTTTTTTTTTTTATTTTAACCTATTTTTCACCTAGGAAGTGAGGGAGCAATAAAGACTTTAAACAAATGCTGAGAGTACTTGTTACTGGCAGACCTTCATGAAAAGAAGTCACTTAGGCAGAAGGAAAATGATTTAAAATGGAAATACAAATCTTCACTAAGCATTGGAAGGTGCTAGAAATGTCAACTTTAGAAGTAAGACATTTATTCTTATTTTTTAATCCTTTAAGGGATAATTGCTTTGAAAGTGACTGCCAACAGTTGCAGGGTTTCTCCTTGGGGTAATGGACATGTTCTTGGATGGCAGCACGGTAGCGCAGAGGATAGGAGGAAAGATACTGAAGCCATTGTGTTGTCTGTCTGTCTAGTGATGTACTGTAGGACAGATAAGTTAAAGTCTAGAGCAACCACTGCAAAAGCAGATATAGCTAATAAATAGTGGAGTTAAATTGGATCTTACATTGCATTCAGATAATCCAAAAGAATACGTGGGATGGGGGACAAGGTAGGAAGCACAGGCAGGACAAACAGAAAACAGACAACAAGATGGTAGATTTCAGCACAGCCCTATCAGTGACTGTAAATGGTATTGAAAATTCAATCAAATTTGTTTTGTTTTTTTTTTTCTTGTTTTTGAGATGATGTCTTGCTATATTGCCCAGGTTGATTTCAAACTTGTGGGCTTAAGCAATCCACCTCAGCTACCGGAGTAGCTGTGACTGTATAATGCCTAAGTTTTATTTACACTTTATTTTCAGTAATTAAAAAAAAATGTGTGTAGCCAGGTGTAGTGGCACATGCCTTTAATCCCAGCACTTGGGAGGCTGAGGTACGTGGAGCATTATGAGTTCGCGGCCAGTTTGGGCTACAAAGTGAGCGCAAGGCCAGTCTGAGTGCCACACACAGTGCCACCCTGCCTCCAAAAGCCTGGCAGGCTTGAGGCTGAGAGTTCAATCCTTGGTGCCACCAAAAAAAAAAAAAAAAAAAAAAAATGTGTGCAAAACATAAAACCTCTCTTACTGTCATTAACGTTTTAGCATATATCCTTCCACTTGATTTTTGTCTGTGCCTGTGTATATTTATGTGTGTATATACTTGCATATAGGTATACAGATAGATGTGTGTACACATAAGTATGTGCTGTTTAATGAAACAAAATTAGAATCATGTACTTTGTTTCCTTTATCTTTGAGTCATGAGCATGGTTTTTTTTTTTTTTTTTAGTGGCACCAGGGATCTAACTCACAGCCTTGCGCCTCGTGCCTGCCAGACAGATGCTTAAGCCACTGAGCCAAGCTCCCAGCCCTAGTTTTTTGAGGCAAGGTGACACTATGTAGCTCAGTCCGGCCTTGTGCTGGCGTTATAGCCCAAACTGGCCTCAAACTCACAACACTGCTCCTACCGCAGCCTCCTGAGTGCTGGGATTAAAGGCGTACACCACCACGCCCGGCTTAATTTTTAATTTTAAATTTAAAATTAATTTTAAATAAAGCTGTGATGAGTATCCTTGTATATTTATGTGTTTCTATATTACATTATTATTTTAAAGGCTATATTCCTAGAAGTGGATTTTGCAAATTTTTATTTATTTATTTATTATACAGAGTCTCACTCTGTAGCCCAGGCTGGCCCAGAACTCACAGCAATCCTCCTGCCCAGCCTTCTGAATGCTGGGATTACAATGATTTTTTTTTTTTTTTCTTTGAGACAGGGTCTCGCTATGTAGTCCAGGCTGGCCTTGAACTCACTATGGAGCCCAGGCTGGCCTCGAATTTGCGGTGACCCTCCTGCCTCAGCCTCCTGAGTACTGGTATTACAGGTGTGTGCCACCACGCCTGGCTTGCACTTGGCAGATTTACTGTAGTAAAATACATTTAATAATCTATGGTAACACTATGTGTACATGAGAATGCCAGTTTTTCGTTTTATCTTTATATGTGTTGGTTTAAAAATATTGCCAGTCAGATTTTTAAGAAAATTTTGTAGATAATTTGGTTTTTCCGACTCTGCTACTTACTGGATACTTGCTTAATATTTGAAGTTTGAAATTTCTGAGACTCTTTGTCTGCTACATTTGGCTAAAGCACAAAATGTATACATGTTTTTCTCCCACTCTCCCTCCTTCCCTTCTTTATGGTTTTTTTCATTCTTTTCTTTAGTTATTACTTGAGCATCATATTTTGTAGACTGAGCTTTTAAGAGACCATTTTTCATGTCTGCTTTTTTCACTATTATGTACTCAGAGCATGGCTATAGTATACTAGATGATGAATAAATTTGTCAAAAGAGTACAGGTAGTGTATTTTCTTTCTGCAACTCCTATTATTGGTGAGGTTGATCTGAACCCGCTTACAGTTTTTTCCTTTCATCTTACTAATCTATTTCTTTTTTTTTAGAGTTATGGGATTACTCATTTTTTAAATGTCACTAATTTTTGTTTGGTAATGTTTCATCTGTTATTACTACTATTGCTGTTTTAAATTTGGCACATTTTTCACATTTTTCATCTTTTTTTTTTTTTTTTGAGATGGAATCTCATTGTGTAACCCAGGCTGGCCTTGAACTCATGGGCTTAAGTGATTTTTTTCTGCCTCAGCCTCTTGAGAAGCTGAGACTATAGGCATGATACCATGATCAGTTTGAAAATCTTTTCATCTGAAAATCTTTCATAATCTTAGAGTACTAACTTCATGATATTTACAAATGCGAAAATCTGTCAGATTCATTTAAAACATTAAGTGGTGTATATTTTACTACTTTTCCACAGTTGATTCCAGCTTAATTTAATTCATTCCTGTATTTACTTATTTATTTTTAAAATTTATTTTAAAGATAGTAAAGTCAAATAAAACGTAACAGAGCAAAGTCAATCAAAACAGTAGAACTGGTACAGAAATTCAAAGCAAGATACTAGGAAAACAATAGCTACTCTAGTATATCTTGTTATCTTCACAATAGTTGATTATTCCATCAGGTATTGTAAAATCAAACCAAAAACAAAACAGAATAAAACCAATAAAAAAAGAATATGAATAAAGCAAAAAAAAATTAATCAGAATAAAGTGAAACAGTGAGAACAATATTGGGCCTCAAAGACAAGATAGAAGGGAATCCCCCATATTTGCCACATTGCATACTGTCATCTTCCCAAGAGATGTTCAGACTGCTGGCCCCAGGTCTGCAAAATCAACCAAGCAATACAAGCATTTAGTTGCTTCATGTACCTTAGTTGCTATCAACTTAGCAGTCCTCCGAACCAGCAGGTTGCTTACCAGCGCGGGGGAGGGGAGGGGCCTTGATTCTTAGCCCACGCACTGGTAGGGGTACAGGAGGCTCATATCTTTCTCTTCCTGGAATCCGCGCCAGTCTCAGCACTCACCAGGAAGGAAGGCTAGTTGTCTTCTGGTTGGAGCCTCCTTGCCCAACATGGGGGTTCTCAGGAGGCACATCTTTCTCTTCCAGGAGTCCGTGCCAGTCGTGTGCCACTCACCAGGAAGGCAGGCTAGTTGTCTTCTCATTCCTGTATTTCTTCTGATGGTGCTGGGATTTAAATTTGGCCTTGTATATACTAGGCAAGTGCTTTACCACTAAATCACTAAATTATACCTGCAACCCTCCTATTCCAGTTATGTTTGAGACTTAGACTCTTATATCCCTTTTCAGCTCTAGGATATTTAAACTTCAGTAAGTAGTTTGTTTTAAAAACACTTGAGGAACAGGAAATAGAAGAGGGAGTGTCCATTTGTTTCACTAGTAGTCTTATTCCTTTACTTCAACCACTTCGATGCACAGATAATGTGGGTCACAAGATCTGCAGTTGTACACCCAAAGTTAGGCTTAAGAGTGATTTGCAAGCCGGGCGTGGTGGCGCACGCCTTTAATCCCAGCACTCCGGAGGCTGAGGTAGGCGGAGCGTTGTGAGTTTGAGGCCGGCTTGGGCTACAACACAAGCACAAGGCTGGCCTGAGCTACACAGTGCCACCCTGCCTCAAAAAACCAGGGCCGGGAGTTTGGCTCAGCGGCTTACGCACCTGTCAGGCAGGCGCGAGGTTGTGAGCTCAATCCCCGGTGCCACAAAAAAAAAAACAAAAAAAAAGTTTGATTTGCAGAGATTCTCATGTGGGAGTGCTCTGTAAACACTGTTGGCTTCCTGATGTCTCTAGACCCTAGGAGGCAGAGAACTGAATCAAGGAAAAAAAAAATAATCAAAGCTTGAATACAAACTGTTCACTTTAGAGAGGACCGCAAATGAGAACTTGAAAAAGCTGAAATTTGTTCCTGGAGACTCAGATAAATGAGAGTCCCTCTCCTCGAGTCCAGTCGGATGCCAGACACAGATGACATGAGCAAAGTAAGTGCAACAAAGTACTGGTGACAGTGGTGAGAGGGTGGAGGGGCTCCCTGGTACACAGCCTGCACTTCCTACTGAGAGGGTTTCTGCAGAATGGAAATTTGAAGTATCATTTTGGAGTAATGGGAGATTTTAACCTATGAGTAAAAATTTACAGAGGACTGCTTAAGCTCAGGTTGGAAACTTGAATTTGTATTGATACCAAGCTTGGGTATAGGAGTGAAAAATGAAACTGATGTGTTTGTCCAAAATAGGTGATTTGGGCCAGGTGTGGTGGTGCGTGCCTATAATCCTAGCGCTCGGGAGACTGAGGGAGGAGGATTACTGCAAGTTCGAGGCCAGCCTGGGCTATAAAGTGAGTTCAAGGCCAGTCTGATCTGCATAGCAAGACCCTGCCTTAAAAAGACAAAAAAAAAAAAAAAAAGTGATTTGAAGGAAAATGGAACTAAGAAAGTGCCTTATGGGCAGCCTCAGTTTGGGTCCCTGACTCCTGGAGGTCATTAAGACCATAAGTAAAAGCCGGGTGTGGTGGTGCATGCCTTTAATCCCAGCACTCGGGAAGCTGAGGCAGGAGGATCATTGTGAGTTCGAGATCAGCCTGGACTACAAAGTGAATTCAAGGCCGGCCTGAACTGCATAGTGAGACCCTGTCTCAGAAAATAGGGTTGGGGATTTAGCTCAGTGGCCTAAGTGCCTGCCTGGCAGGCATGAGGATGTGAGTTTGATCCCTGGTACAAAAAAAAAAAATAGGGCCAGGAATTTAGTTCAGTGGCATAAGTGTCTGTCGAGGTTGTGAGTTTGATTCCCAGTACCAAGAAACAAAAACAAAAACCTAAAAAACCATAAGTAAAAGTGGAACCTTTCAGTTTCTTTCCTTATACCTGAAGACTGTTTATGGCAGCAGTATTTCTAGTGGCCTCAGGTATCCTCTTTTTGGTTATTAACTTGAAAGACTCACATAGACTTGCTTTCCCTTTCCAGAATAACCCTCTGTAGACCTCTTGGTGTTTAGTTTTGATTACTGGCAATGTATGCCACTGTGAACACTACTGTTTTGTTGTAGTTGTAGAGAAAAAGTTCTAATATTTTCATTACTATTAACTGGACTAATTCAAAGATCTCCAAGCCAGATGTTTAATTATTTTTCAAATTCAAATTTTTTTTTCTTTTTTTTTTTTTTTTGCGGCACCGGGGATTGAACTCACAGCCTCGTGCCTGCCAGGGCAGGCGCTTAAGCCACTGAGCCAAATTCCCGGCCCTGGTTTTTTTTTGAGGCAAGGTCGCACTATGTAGCTCAGGCCGGCCTTGCTCCGCGTTGTAGCCCAAGCCGGCCTTGAACTCACAACGCTCCGCCTACCTCAGCCTCCCGAGTGCTGGGATTAAAGGCGTGCGCCACCACGCCCGGCTCAAATTCAAATTTACTTGAACTTCAGGGAATCTGAGATTACAATCAGAACATTTTGTTATTCTGAAGACAAAATTTTGGTTCAGCATCTTAATCTAAGATGGATTTTTTTTTAAAAAAGAGAATCTTCATCAATCATCCCCCACCCTTGAGAAAGGTTTCCATTGCCGGGCATGGTGGCGCACATTTGTAATCCCAGTACTTGGGGGGCTGAGGCAGGAAGATCATTGTGAGTTTGAGACCAGCCTGGGCTACAAAGTGAGTTCGAGGCCAGCCTGAACCGCATAGTGAAACCTTGTCTCCTGTTTTGTTTTGTTTTGTTTTGTTTGTACCAGGGATTGTGCTCATGACCTCGCGCTTGCCAGGCAGGTGCTTATGCTGCTGAGCTAAATCCCTGGCCCATGAAACCTTGTCTCAAAAAGACAAAAAACCCAAACCAAACCAAAAACAACAACAACAACAACAACAAAAAGTTTCCTTTGACACAACACTGGATTAAATATGATGTTGTGCTTTAGTCCCAGCTTTTATTACTTTCTGTGAAAACGAGCAAGCAGTGTGTTAGATCTGTTCTTCTCGTAATTAGAGGCTATAACTACTGTGTGAAAATACTGACAGTTGATAATTCATTCTCAAATTTCTACATATTAACAGTTTAAATTTACATATTAGCAGAACTCAATAGTAAGGATTTAACTCAGGATTTATCTGTATTTCATCTGTTGACACAAATTAAAGGTAAAAGTAGCTACTTAAGGCTATCCCAGTATTTCTCAAACTGTGGAAGAGACAGTTTTAAAAATTGCTTACCCATCGTAGGCTGATATATTTGGAAAATATTAATAAGTGGACATGCAGTATATAAGCTCATGTAGTTTAATCAGCTGACAAGTTAGTTTTAATAATATAATCAATAAGTGCAACAATATGAAGAATTCTAAATTGTACATGTATGGGCATATGTATAATTACTGTCAGTGTACTTGAATAAAAAGTTAGGAAACAACAACCGTTTGTATTAAACACACAACATATACAACACATATATATATATGTATATGTATATATTTTTTTTTTTCGAGACAGGGTTTCACTATGCAGTTCAGACTGCACTTAAACTCACTTTGTGGCCCAGGCTGGCCTTGAACTTGCAGTGATTCTCCTGCCTCAGTCTCCTGAGTGCTGGGATTACAGGGGTGTGCCACCACACCCAGCCACAACATATAATTTGGACAAATACTATTCCATCAATATTTAAAGTCTTTAATGTAACAAATGAACAAGCCTCTTAATTTATCTAGATTGGGTTGAATGTAGCACTAGTTTCTGACAGCATATAGCCAAACTTCACACTGATTTAGCAATATTTAAAAGTGGAAAAACCATTGTTACTGAGTTATGTTGATGAGGATGGAAGAAGGCTTATAAACGGTTTTATCCGCCGGGCGTGGTAGCGCAAGCCTTTAATTCCAGCACTCAGGTAGGAGTGAGCATTGTGAGTTCGAGGCCGGCTTGGGCTACAACGCAAGTGCAAGGCCGTCCTGAGCTACACAGTGCGACCCTGCCTCAAAAAACCAGGGCCGGGAGTTTGGCTCAGCAGCTTACGCGCCTATCAGGCAGGCGCGAGGTTGTGAGTTCAATCTCCGGTGCCACACACACAAAAAACAACAGTATTATCCAACTCAAGTTTTCATTTTAAACCTTGTGCTAAGTAAAGCAGGTGGGCTGGGAGTGTAGCTCAGTGGTAGTATGCTTGCCCAGCATGCACAAGGCCCTGAGTTCAATCCCCAGTACCACAAAAAACACAAAGCAAGTGATGCCATAGTCTCAAATGTATCTTTTTCAGCAGTAACCAATTCCAGCAGTTTATTCTATGATTAGTTAAAATAATTTTAGATGAAAGAAGTGGATTTGAGTCTATTAAGTTTCCTTTGTGTGGTTATCATTTGGTTGGAAAGTTAAGGTTTCAGGTTTTCTATTACATTTTATTTATTTATTTTTTGTCTATTTATTTTTATCTTTTTGAGACAGGGTCTCACTGTGCAGTTCAAGCTGGCCTTGAGCTCATTTTGTAGCCCAGGCTCATCTTGAGCTTGCAGTGACCCTCCTGCCTCAGTCTCCCAAATGTTGGGATTAAAGGCAGGTGCCACCATGCCCGGCTGTTGCGTTTTAAAGATACATTGTGTTAACTCGTAGAAACTCTTCCTGAAGCTTCTTTTGTTTTCACTGTTTAATTTTGTCTGGCACTGAAAAGCATGTTGCATTATTTTCCTTGTAAGAAATTATTAGGATCTTTAAAAGTACTGAAGATATTAAACAAATTGTTTACCCAATTCACATCTTTTAAAGGTTAAGTGGGAACCAAACTTTGTGTGTGTGTGTGATACTGGGGATTGACCCCAAGGCCTTCTAACTGAGCTACATTTCTGGCTTTAAAAAAATTTTTTTTTTTTTTATTTTGAAAGAGGGTCTTGCTAAATTGCCCAGTTCCCAGGCTGGGCTCAAACTGTCAGTCAGTCCTGCTTCAGCCTCCCAGAGTTCTAGGATCATAGGCATGCGCCACTACACCTGGCTAAAAACCTTTAGGTCTATAATTGAAATTTCCCCACAGCAACCACTTTTTTAACATAAATTTGTTAATATGTTACATTTATAATATGTAAAATAGTGTTTCTTACTAGCACTTAATGAAGCAAAGAATTGCTAATGTTTTAGGAATTTTCGTGATTTTTATTATGCTAAACATACTATTTAGTTCAGCTGACCGTTTTTTTTTTTTTTTTTTTTTTTTGGCAGCACCGGGGATCCAACTCACAACCTTGCACCTGCCAGACAGGCACTTAAGCCACTGAGCCAAACTCCCGGCCCTAGTTTTTTGAGGCAGGGTCACGCTGTGTAGCTCAGGTCGGCCTTGTGCTCGCATTGTAGCCCAAGCCGGCCTCGAACTCACAACGCTTCTCCTACCTCAGCCTCCCGAGTGCTGGGATTAAAGGCGTGCGCCACCATGCCCAGCTCAGCTGACTTTTTTATATCAAAATCTTGTCAGTGAAAACTGCAACGTGTGACTTTCTTTTCGATACAAGCACCTTTAGGTAGAGAATTACTCCTTACTCTTTTCTTGATTTGTAGCTGTGCGGTCAGACATTGTTTTGTTGCTAATGTAGTTCTTCACACTTTCACCGGGTCCAGAGCGGCTTCTCTCAGCTGTAAAACTGACCAACGTGATACCTGTGCTCTTGTGATAAGGAACAGTGGAAAAAACACTTTGTGAATTTTGTTTGGTAAATGACTCTCCTCTATCATTAGTTTCTGAACATGGCAGGCTGTGCTGTCATTGGAAAGTGCAGATTTAACCAGTATTTCTAAGAACACAGTTTGATGTAATCATTCACTCATTTTTTGATAATTATAGTTAGTGTTTTCACTTTAGAAATCCAGAGTGTCCCGATAGGGGGGCTGTGAAACAAGTAGTTGTGAATGAAATGCTGAGCATCTTTTTCCTGTTGAATTTTTGATTTAGTACTCTCAAATAATTTGTGTTTTGAACTTATTTCTGTACAGTTTAGTCTGTATATCTCTTCACTTTTCATGATTGTCTTGCTTCCTTAACCGATATCTATCCCTGCAGCTAACAAACTTTACCATCAGTCACAGCTCCCTCCTGTCCTCAGGATGCAGTTCAGGCTGGTCTTAAACTCACTTTGTAGTCCAGGTTGGCCTCAAACTCACAGTGATCCTCCTGAGAAAAGTGGATTTAAAAAAGACAAAAATACAAGCCACATTTTTATTAATAGATTCAATATATAAAAGTACATTTTAGTAAGTATAACAACATAGGGAAATTTTTATTTTCCATTTCTTTACATGTCTCATCACAGACTAGTAACAAGCGGTTGAAGAATTAGTACTAGCCCATAGACCGGATTTCAAGTAGCACTGTGATAGCTCCTTTTTTTTTTTTTTTTTGCGGCACCAGGGATCAAACTCACAACTTCACATCTGCCAGTCAAGCACTTAAGCCACTGAGCCAAACTCCTGGCCCTAGTTTTTTGAGGCAGGGTCGCACTATGTAGCTCAGACCGGCCTTGCGCTCGCATTGTAGCCCAAGCTGGCCTTGAACTTACAATGCTTCTCCTACCTCAGCCTCCCGAGTGCTGAGATCAAAGGTGTGCGCCACCACGCCTGGCGATAGCTCCTTCTTGTATGCTAGTCTGGACATGCTGGCCAGATTGGGTGGAGAGATGTAGGTATCTCAGATGACTGGTGACTGTCTGTGGCAAAACCTCCAGAGTGTTATATGGGACCACTGTTCCCACAGTTCCTGAATGTGTGTGTAAGAGTCCATGTTGGTGGCTGCTAACTGGGAAAGCTTAAATTTTGATGGAACATAGCTCATATCCTTTATTTGGTAGTACAAAATTTGGCTCAGATGTGATTTGAATGTCCCCCCAAGGGTTTGTGTGTTGGAGGCTTGGTTTTCAGTGTGGGGTCTTGGGATGGGTAAGTAGGACCTGGGAGGAGGTCCTTTGGCCAGTGGGATGCTGTCCTTTGAAGGAATCAGGATAGTCCTTGTGAGACCGAGGTACTGCTCCCGAGAGCGAGTTGTTAGAAGCATGAGCTTGATGACGTATCACTCTGGCTTCTTCTCTGGCCTTGTGATTTCTGTCTCTTGCCATCTGCCCTTAGGACTTGATCAGAACCTGAGTCAGTCTTGGACTTTAGTCTCCAAACTGAGCTAAATAAACCTTTTCATAAATAACAGCTTCAGGAATTTTATTAACAATAATGAAAGTAGACTAAGGCAGGTGTGACTCTTGCTTAGAGATTGCTTAGGCAAGTCTTTGGAAAGCTACTAGTTCCTTTTTAGAATTTTGGGACTCAGGTATGGTGTCACATGCCTGTAATCCCAGCACTCTGGGAGGCTGAGGCAGGAGGATCACCATAAGTTCGAGGCCAGCCTGGGCTACATAGTGAGACTGTGTCTCAAAAAACCAAAAAAGTACATGATTTTTCTCTTTTATTTCCCAGTTTAAAGAAAAAAGAAAAAAAAAATGGAGTTGGTTCCCTACTGTTTGCAATACTGACCAATTAGATTGCATCATTACGAATTAACAGAATTTAAACATTAAATTCTGTAGTGCATTATGATCATTATCCTTATCGACGTCGAAGCAGCCCTACTTGATTATATGTCCTTTTGATTTGGCTTCGGCGGCCTTCCTTGCGTAGCTGTCTTGTTTGGCACAGCCAGGTGTTTTGAATCATCTTTGGCACTTCCTGCCCCTGCCTAACACTGGCTGTCTCTCCAAGGAACTCTAGTTTCTTTTAGGGGAAAATAGAATTATAAGACTACAGTCTGGTTCTTACTGCTACTGACTGCTCTTTGAAGTGTAAGAAATTTCTTCTTTTTTCTTTGTTGTACTGGTGATTAAACGTAGGACCTTCACACTGAGCTACATCTCCATGCCTTTTAAAAAACATTTTTGAGACAGTATCTCAACTAAGTCACTGCACTGGCCAAGCTGAGCTTGAACTTATGATCCTCCTGACTCTGCCTCCCAGAGGGCTGGGATTGCCACCCCTGGCAGAAATTTATTTTTTGAGATAAAAATACATGGTAAATTCTTATACTCCCAGTTCGGGATTCAGGGTTACAGTTTTTGTTTCGTCTCTTATACCTTATACTTTTCTCCTGCCTCAAGAGTCTCAGGTTTCAAGGATGTTAAGTGATATTATTAGAATATTACAATCTGTAATTAGGCATTATTTTTCCACTTTGCAAAGTGAGACTTTCCTCCATAGCGATCGGCTCAACTAGACAAGTGTGCGTGCTGCTTTCCCACACCCTTTTCCTTCCTTACCCCTCCATTCCAAATCCAGTTGGCAATGAAGTCTGCTTTTTTTTTTTTTTTTTTCCTTTTGGAGACAGGATCTCACTATGTAGTTCAGGCTGGCCTTGAACTCACTGTGATCCTCCTGCCTCAGCCAAGTGCTGTGATCACAGGGCTGTGCCACCATTCCTGGCCCAATGAAGTCCTACAAATTTGACTTTAATATCTCTCATCTCCATCCCCTTCCCTTTGCACCTGTCCATCCTTGCTGCACCGATCCAGGCCTTTGTCATCTCTTTACGTTTCATCTCCTACTTTCCACCCCTCACATGACTGTGAAATAGTTGCTGGTCAGAAGCAGTTATTACCGGCTAGTGTCATAGCACACACCTGTGAGCCCAGCTATTCAGGAGGCTGAGGCAGGAGGATTGTGTGAGGCCAGCCCGAGCACTTTAGCAACACCCTGTCCCAAAATAAAAATCAAAAGGACTGAGAATGTAGCTGATTGGCAGAGTGTTTAAGCACTCATAGGCCCTGGGTTTAATACCCAGCTCCCTCCACCGCCCCAAAAGCCTTTACCTACGTAGGGTAGGGAGAACCCTCTGAGTATCTGATTTGTCTGCGTTGCCTCTCCTTATGTAACACCATACCAGAGCCATCTGAAATAGCCTGTTTCTCTGCCTTGGCTAAGCTATGGGCTGTGTTCCAAATGCCCTTCCTTCCCCCATGATAAAACTTCCCAACATTTTATTATGAAAAATCTTAAATGTAGCTGGGCGTGGTGGCGCAGGCCTGTAATCCCAGCACTTGGGAGGCTGAGGCAGGAGGATTGTTGCAAGTTCGGGACCAGCCTGGGCTACAAAGTGAGCTCAAGGCCAGCCTGAACTGCATAATGAGACCCTGTCTCAAAAAGACAAAAAAAAAAAAAAAAAAAATCTTAAGTGTACACACAAGTTTAAACAATTTTATAAAGAATGTCAACCACTTAGATACTACCATTAACATTTTACTCTGCTTACATTATTATGTGAATACACAAGTACCCCATGTACAACTGTCAGCCAGCTTCAAGTTACTATAGCAAAATGTCTGTGATAATCAACCTAAAAGAGAAGTTTATTTTGGTGCACAGTTTCTGAAGTTTTCCTCCATGTTCACATGGTGCCATGACCTGTGGGCCTGTGGTAAGGCAGTGTACCCTAGGGGGAGCTCATGGTGCAGAGAACTACTCATGGTAGGGTTGGTAGTCAGGATGCAGAGAACGGAAGGACCAATTCCCAGTATCAGCATAAGGACTGCCCTCGGTGGCCTGCCTTTCTCCCACTACTGAAGGCTCTCCCCTGACCTCAGAGGGCTGTGGACTGGGGCCCAAACCTTCAGTACCTGCACTGACCTTGTGAAATGGTCATGATCCCAACTGGACACCAACAATCACTAGAATCTTTCTTCTGAGTAACTTTAGACTAATATCCAACTAGAGTTTTCCTTTTGAGCTAAATGCATGTACAGTGAAGTAGATACACAGATTTGAAGGCTGTTCCTCTGAATTTTGACAAATACACTGTGTAACCGTAAACTCTTCCAAGATATAAGACAGTAAGGCTGGATGTGGTGGTGCACACCTGTCATCCCAGCGCTCAGGAGGGTGAGGTAGGAGAATTGCAGTGAATTCAAGGCCAGCCTGCACTACAAAGCAAGATCCTATCTCAAAACAAAGCAAGACAAAACAAAACAAGATATAAAGCAGTGATTCTCAATTACAAGTGACTTTGCCTCTCAATGTACATTTGACAATTTGTGGAGACATTTTTGGCTGTGACAACTGGGGAGAGTGGAGCTGGGTTAGTACTGACATCTAGTGGATTGATTTCAGGGATAGCTACAGTGACACTTCATTCTCAATAGTGCTGTTGTTGACAAACTTAAATAACCTTGCAAAGTGTCACTATGCCTCTTGCCAGCCAGTTCCTAACCTCCCAGAGGTAAGCCCTGTTGTGATTTTTTTTCCACTACAGTTTTACTTGGTCTAGAATATGTTGTAAGTGGAACCAAACATATATTTCATGGCAGCCTTGCTTATAAGGAAACATCGCCTGTAATTCTTCAAGAAAGGAAGAGTTTTTCCAATCATAAATCTCTTTTAAGGTCTCACTTAAAGAATAAGAATTGCTTGTTCATCCTTGACAGCTCTGTTGGGTAATGGTCATGTGTTTATCAGTCACTGATTAATAGATCGATTCATTTATCAAATGTTGATGTCACTCAGTCTCATGACTTTAAATGCATCTATATACTGACAACTCCCATGGCGAATTCATCCACCCAGTGCTTATTTGCCATCTCTGCTTGATGTATAAAAGGCAACTGTGTCTCCCGCATGTGAGCATAGGATTTTATTTCATTTATTATTGTCTTCCCAGTACTTGACAGTACCAGGCAAATGGTGGGTGCTGAGTGTTTGTGCCTGGGTCCCTGTCACATGCTGGACGCTGTGTAGGGCACTAGGTAGTTGGTGGTGAGGAATTGCTCTCTCAAGCTCAGGCCGTACGGGAGACACAGTAATTGATTAACACCCAAGCTCATTTACACTACCTGAGCTGCAACCTCTCAGGAGAGGTGCTCAGAGAGTGTGCCCAGAAGTGGGCCACATTGGAAGCTCTTGGGAGGATGGGAAGGCTCCCTGGCCAGGTGTCCTCAGCAGGGATCTAGAAGATGGAAGTTCAGCACCCCGTTCTCATTACTGCTGCTTCATCTTTTTAATTAAAGCTGAGTCTGTCTAGGCATAGGTCACTTTTAATAATCTTCGATTTGTGCCTTATACTTTTATTTTCTATTTCATTGATTATTTCTCTTGGATTTACTAGTTTCTTCTAATTTGGAGGAATTAATTTGCAGGGTTCTTTTAACCTTTTGAGACTTGATACCTGAAGTTTTTGTTTTGTTTTGTTTTTTTGTTTTTTTTGGCATCGGAGATCGAGCTCACAACCTCGCACCTGCCTGACAGGCACGTAAGCTGCTGAGCCAAACTCCCGACCCTAGGTTTTTTAGGCAGGGTCGCACTGTGTAGCTCAGGTCGGCCTTGTGCTTGTGTTGTAGCCCAAGCTGGCCTCGAACTCACAACGCTCCACCTACCTCAGCCTCCCGAGTGCTGGGATTAAAGACATGCACCACCACGCCTGGCTGATACCTGAAGTATTAATGAATGCATTTGTGGTTATAAGTTCCACCTACATACAGACATACAGCATTAGCTTTATCTGCTAGTGTTTTGTTTTGTTTTGTTTTGTTTTTAAGAGTAGGAAACATTTTCTTAAGAGAAGGCTCTTCAGAGGCAGGAGGGGATTCTGAAAGTGGGTGGCCGCTGATGTTCTTTGTCTACAGTAGAATCACATCACAGGTTACCTTGGATTAAACTGTAATCAACTGTAGGATTCCAAGTACAGTTGCTTAGCGAATATTGCTGAAATAGAAACACAGGATGTATAGCAAGGGGGCATGGCATGGAAAAACAAAGACATTTTTGAAGGGGTCAGCGGGAGGGGCAGAGTGTTCTGGCCATCTCTGTGTTTGTTATGTTCTCTCAATTACGTGTTTGTTAAGTTGTCCAGGTTCATAAGCCTAGCCATCGTGGCTCCATCTTGGGGCCTTGTCTCTGTCAGCTCAGCCCTTGACCACAGGCCTGATCTGCCTCATGTGTCTTCTGAGTCCGTCTTGGGTACAGTTCCTGTCTAACTCCTGTCAGCCTCTACCTGACTTAGCTGTCTGCAGCATCATGTTCTTTCTGCCTCACCATGAACTCAGAAGTGGATCCAGGTGACTGTGGACTGAAACATCTAAAACCCTGAGCCAGAGTATGATTCTTCAGTCAGGTGGTTTTCCTCAGGTGTTTTGTTGTAGGACAGAATGCTAACCCACTGGTTAAGTAAAGTACCAGATGCATCCACAGTTAATGGATCTGCAGAAGATTTTCAGTGTTCTTAGGGATTTGTCAGCTTAAGAACTAATAACTGAAGACTTTCCTAGGTACATGTGAAGGTGGACTTGCTTTATCCGTTCCAGCCAACTTCCGCTCATCCTCATCTTTTTGTGAAAGGAAACCAGGCTCCCAGCCTCCTGGGGCTTTCATCTGCTTATTCTGTCACTTCTTTTGGGCTGAGGAGAGGAGTGGGTGTGGGCTTTGTGCTCAGCAGGTGGAAGTTTGGAGAAGTTGCTTATCTCTGTTTGTCTCATCTCTACTTGAGGCCTCCCGGTTTATTGTAAGTGCCTAGCTTGTGATTCAGCAAGTGGTTCCCCAGATGTTGAGGAATGAAGAAATGAAGTTGCCAGTCAGAACTGGTGGTTAGGGGAGTTTTATTGGAAATAGGAGTAGCTCTTGGGTTTCTAGGAAGGGCCCCAAGTCAGTGGCCTCTCATAATTAATAGTAGCATTTTTAGTAGGGTTTTTGTAAATTTTTTACATGATCAGATATATGTATATTTAAAAGCATTAGGATTTCTATTTTGACATTCTCTGTTCATTTAAAAAAAATTTCCTCACCTTCTGTTGGATTACTCATTTTTTATTTATTCATTTCCCTAACACATTATCTGGTTCATTTACTTACTTAGATATATTCATTTACTTTTCTTTTAGTCATTACCTTGCAGGTTAGACCATACATTCTTGGCTTCCTGAAGTGTAATATTAATGATTTTATCACTTTTCCATCAGTCAGCACATGAACCTTGCAATATTTATCATTTTTTATTCTCACACCATTGTGCCATTATTGTTGCACTTTTTGTTTATTTGTTTGGTCTCCTAGGGCCTCATGGATGCTTAGGCAAAGTATGCAAACTACCACTGAGCTGCTTTCCCAGCCCTACTTAATATTTTAATTACAGTAAGTTTTTGATTTATGAATGAGTTCTATTTCAGGAGAATGTTTATAAGTTGGATTCATTTGTTTGTGTCTGGTAAAGTGAATCTTATACAGTACATTTGTAAAAGTTTGTACCTGAATGTTTGTAAGTCAGGGACCTAATGTATTTATTTATTTAATACCAGGAATCGAACTCAGGACCTTGCACTTACTTGCCAGGCAGGTGCTGTGCCATTGAGCTATATCCCTGGCCTGTATACATTTATTAGTCATCTAAGACAGTGACCTCGGGCTGGCCTCAAACTTTTGACCTTCCTGCCTCCTTTGAGTAGCTGGGATGACAGGCCAATACACCCAGCATTTTATCTTCCCAGTGCTGCCTGTGGAATTTTTTTTTTTTTTTTTTTTTCTGAAGAACTTTTGTTTAGTGCAGATCTTCTAGTAAGCAAACTTAGTTTTTATCCATTTGTGTTACGGTTTGTGTCTGGCTGTGTCCCCAAAGCCTCATGCAGTCATGGAGGAGGCTGAATCTAGTGTTTGTGATTGGTTCATTATCTACTGCTGGGATTGGCGGTGTGAGTGCTGCCACCCACTCAGGGGCAGGGAGGTGGCATACAATATAGGGGAGGGAAAGCGACTTGTCCTTTTGCCCTTTTGCTCTTGTAGCTTGTGGCTGCTGTGAACAGTTGCCCCTTAGCCACTCCACCCTGCTTTGGAGCCAGCTGAGTATGGACTGACACCGCCACAAACTGTAGGCTAGATAAACCTTTCCTTCTTTCATTTTGGGCATCAAGTATTTTGTCTTAGCAATGAGAGAAAAGTAACCAATACAATTGTGAAAAGAAAATTTTATTTTTACCTTTATTTTCAAATGATATTTAGATTTGACTATAGAAGTATAGGTTGGTAGTTCATTGTTTTAACTTTTTTCATATTATTGGTGTTGTCTTATTGTCACTTTGTCACTTTGAGAGTCCCCCCCACTTTTTTTTTTTAATCAAATTCAGGCTCTCCAGCTTGCCAGGCAGGTGTTGTGCCACAGGGCACCCCCCGCCCCACCTCTTTTGAAGATATCTGATTTTCTTTTGTTGCCTGTAGTTTTCATACGATGTGCCTGATAATGTGTGTTTTCTTTATGTGCCTCTTCGGGGTTCAGCACTTGTCTTAGAAAGTTAACCGTTATCTGTCTCTTGAAATACTGCTCGTGACCAGGTGGAGCCTGTCATCGAGGGAGAGGGGAACTGAGTTGGAGGTGAGAGGGTGGCCATTGTGGTGATTCATCTCTCAGTTGAGGTCTTCAGAAGATGAGTGCAGTGGGAAGGAAGGAAAGGCTTCACGGGTTGAGAAGGTGTGGTGAAAGTGGCAGTGGTCAGGGCTCTGGTTTAGACACACTGAAATTTACCCTCAAGGAGCAGAAGTTCTGGAAGAGGAAGAGAGCAACGAAGAGACTTTTTTGTCTCCTTGGCCATGACAAATGAGTATGAGACCAAAAAGTGTCTCAATTTGAATGGACTGAAAGGGAATTCCTGTTGGAGAAGAACCAAAAGAGGCAGAGAAGTTTTGTTTTGTTTTGTTTTGTTTTGAAGTTAAAAGCTTATTTTTTAACAGCCGGGCATGGTGGCGCACGCCTTTAATCCCAGCACTCGGGAGGCTGAGGTAGGCGGAGCATTGTGAGTTCGAGGCTGGCTTGGGCTACAACGCGACCACAAGGCCGCCTGAGCTACATAGTGCGACCCTGCCTCAAAAAATGAGGGCCGGGAGTTTGGCTCAGCGGCTTAAGTGCCTGTCTGGCAGGTGTGAGGCTGTGAGTTCGATCCCCGGTGCCGGGAAAAAAAAAAAACTTATTTTTTATTTATTTATTTTTTTGTACCGGGAATTGAACTCACAACCTTGCACCTGCCAGGCAGGCATTTAAGCCACTGAGCTAAATCTGGGCCCTATTTTTGAGACAGGGTCTTATTATGCAGTTCAGGCTAGGCTTGCACTCACTTGGTAGCCCAGGCTGGTCTCAAACTCACAGAAGTCCTCCTGCCTCAGCCTCCTGAGTGCTGGAATTACAGGTGTGCCAAAAAGTTAAAAGCTTATTGATCAATGAGGAATTTCAGAAGGTGTAGCTTAAAGGTGTGGTAAGGAAGGGAGAGGGATGAGAAATAGGGTTTTTTTCTCCCCGGTACTGGAGATCAAACTCACAACCTCACACCTGCCAGCCAGGTGCTTAAACCACTGAGCCAAACTCCTACCCCTGAGAAATTAGATTTTAATGTAAATTACAGTGCAGTGAGATTCATGTGGCAATGGGTGACAGGAAGCTTGACCTTCTGGCAGTGACAGGCACAAAGGATGATGTGAGGCAGAATGAGGTCGGTCCTGATTGAGATGGGTGGTCAGATTTTCTATCTTGATTGCTAACTGCATCTACAGGGTAGCAGGGAGCACACTGAACAGCACCTTCCTAAGGCTTTTGTGTATTGGGGTTTAGGCGCCCGTAGTGTAGTGTAGATCACCTGGCCAGCATGAAATTCCCACCAAGACTCAGTGAGATCTGCTGTTTTCATACATGGCTCACTAAGGCTGGAAAGAGCAGCTTACCAAAGATCTTTAAGCTTTTGAGACTTAAAAACCCAGTACCAGAATCTGGACCAGCATGAGTTCAGCAAGTTAAATTTCCAATTGTGAGGCTTCTGGTGGCCAGTTGTCCACTTAGCAGCAAATGAGTCTGCCTTCTATCCGTTTGGACACTCTGTCTTTATACACTGTAACTGCCAGGTTTTTATCAGTAGTGATGTCATAGTACTCAAATACAAGTGTTGGACAGCTTTTCCATAAAGGGCCAGATAGCAAATACCGTAGGGTTTGTGGGCTGTATGATCTTTGTCCCAGCAGCTCTAATGTTCTGTAACAGTGTGAAAAGAGCCAGAAACAGAATGAGTGAACGTGGCTGTGTTTCACTTAAACTCTACATTTACAAAAAGTCAGTGGGCTAATTTGGCTGTGAGTTGTAGTTTAGCAGCCCCTGGTTAAAAAAAATCTCCAGGGCATTTTCACTAGAATCACTTGACAGTATAACTTCATAGTAAATTTTTATATGATGCATAATCTTCAGAT
Source organism: Dasyprocta punctata (assembly GCA_004363535.1). Classification (NCBI taxonomy): domain Eukaryota; kingdom Metazoa; phylum Chordata; class Mammalia; order Rodentia; family Dasyproctidae; genus Dasyprocta; species Dasyprocta punctata. The sequence continues at coordinate 66,143 of RJWM01005777.1, read as the reverse complement.
GTAGTGAAAACTTATTTTTACATCTCAAGTTGATTTTATTTATATGAACTTAGTGGTGATCGACAATTATGTCTACCCATTCTTTTAAATCATGATTAATTCCTGGCTTGTCAAATCTGGATAGTACTTTTTACTTTATATTCTATTAACACATTTACAACAGGGCCAGCATTTGTGTGACTCAGTACTGGGTGGCTCTGATTTGAACCTGTTAGGTTCCTGTCTGGGACAGCCATGCCTGCCTCACTGCTGGTACCTGCGGGAGCGTGTTTATCTTATACTCCAAGCTTGATATTGGTAGTATAGTCTTCCTAAATTCTCTCTCATGCCTGTTATTGTGTTCTTTCTGGATTCTACTTCTGTAGCCCATTCCAGTCACCTTCATGGATTGCTTCTCTTAACTTTTGGTGCTCTCTAGGATTCCGTCTGTGATCTTTCCTTCTTGTCTTCCTCCTCCTCCTTCCTTCATTCTTTTTTTTGTTTTGTTTTGTTTTGTTTTGTTTTGTTTGTTTTCTTGTTTTGTGAGTCCAGGCTGGCCCTGAACTCAACGCAATCCTCCTGCCCCAGCCTCCCAAATTCTGGGATTGCAGGCATGCACTACCAGACCTGGCATTTGTCATGGTTTTTTTTTGTTGTTGTTGTGTGTTTTTTTTTGTTTTGTTTTGTTTTTGTGGCACTAGGCATCAAACTCACAGCTTCACGCCTGCCAGACAGGCGCTTACGCCACTGAGCCAAACTCCCGGCCCTAGGTTTTCAAGGCAGGGTTGCACTATGTAGCTCAGGCCAGCCTTGCACTCGCATTGTAGCCCAAGCCGGCCTCAAACTCACAATGCTCCTCCTACCTCAGCCTCCCAAGTGCTAGGATTAAAGGCGTGCGCCACCACGCCCGGCTTACATGTTTTTTTTTTTGACACAGAAGTTGTACATGTTTATGGGGTACTGTGTAATATTTTGATATACTCTATAGCATTCAACTCAGGGTAAACATACCTATTTCCTCAAACATGTACTGTGTTGAAAACATTTTAAAATCTTCTTCTATGACTGGAGTTTTAATTTGCATTGCCCTAATTTCATGTGCCATTTGTATGTATTTGTGGGTATATTTAATTTTTTTGCCTTTTAAAAGATTTGAATTGTCCATCTTCTGGTTGAGGTTTTGAGCTTTTTAGAAAATATATTCTGGGTAGCCAGTTGTGGTGTCACACATGTGTAATCTCAGGATTTGGGAAGTTGAGGCAGGAGGATTGTTGCAAATTCAAGGGCAGCCTGGGCTAAATAGTGAAACACTGCCTCAAAAAAAAAAAAGAAAAGAAAAGAAAAAAGAAAGTCATTTCATGTTAATTTGCAAGTATTTTCTCCCAGTCTCAGGCTTGCCTTATAGTTTTCTTAACAATGTCTTTCCCAAACCATACATTTTAAGTTTTGATGAAGTCCCATTTGCCAATCCTCCCTTCTGTGAATTGTCCTTCTACTATGCAGTACAGGGTGAGGTCAGGTTTTTTTGTGCAGTTGTTGGGTTTCATTTTTGTTTTATTTTTTACACAGAAATGTCTAGTCATTGCAGCACCCTTTGTTGGAAAGACTGTTCTTTTCCCACTGAACAGTCCATCTGCAGTACTTTGATTACAAATCTCGGTCGTGCCCATTGCTGTGCTCACCCTGTCTCTTTCACCAGTACCGGCCACTTTGGTTATTGAAGCTTTAGACTATCTTGAAGTTAGTGTGGTTTCTTCAGGTTTATCCATTTTCAAAACTTCTGGCTATTCTAGTTCCTTTACCTTTCATATAAATTTTTTGTTACTATTTACAGAACATCCTACTGGTACATTGAGTAGAATTGCATCGAATCTGTACATCACTCTGAGGAGAATTAATAACGTAGCAATTGTAGTCCATGAATACAGTCTCTCTCGTATGTAAGTCTTCTTTGATTTGTTTCACCGTTTTATAATATTCAGCATATAGTTACTACACATTTTTCTAGATTTGTACCTTTGCACAGTATTTTCTTGATTTATATGTCTTTGTGCTATTGTAAATGACACTTAAATTTTAAAATGTATATAGAGACAAGTTTTACTTTTGTATATTGGCCTTCTGCCATGTAGACCTAAAAACTCGCTTCTTAATTCTGAGCATTTTTTCTCCCTCATCTGGAAATAAACGAAGAAACCCAAGTGAAAACAAGTAGAAGGTATTATTCAGAGCTCCCTGCAGCAAGACTGTCAGCCACCATGATTTTTTTCCCCCAGAAAACCTGTCAGGTGTTTATTTCACACACACCCATAAACAGTTTAAACCAGACTGAAAATCAAAAGTTAAGGTTGTGAGCCTGTTGTGCTGATGAGTCAGTGGTTCGGAAGGTGGGAGAAAGCTGACAGGCACTCCTAATGCCGAAACTACAGTCTGCAAAGTGGAACCACCATGATTTGTATTTGTCGTAGACCCATGGAAGCCTTTACAGTGCAGTAGGAAGACAGCTGCAGGCATGGCCTGCTTGGAGCTATTAGGGTGGAGGAGCTAGGAGCAGGATTCCCTAGAAGCAACTGGGCAGGGCAGCACATTTGGTTTTCTCTAGATGGTCCTAAGTTGGAAGCAAAGCAAAAAATTAGGGAAACTGGCAGTTACTATAAAGTTGTTACCATTGTGAAGTTTGACTTCCTGGCCTGGCTGATGGAGGTGTGGAACAGGGTTCTGTGTTGAATAAGCTGTGGCCATTGTTCATTTGTGTACTCAGATTTTGTGGGTAACCAGTCATGTCTGCAAGTATGGAGTTACTTCTTCCTTTCTAACCTGTGTGCTTTTTTTTTTTTTTTTTTTTTTTTTTTTTTTTTTTTTTTTTTTTTTTTTTTTTTTTTTTTTTTTTTTTTTTTTGCGGCACCCGATTTCGAACTCACAACCTCACACCTGCCAGGGCAGGCACTGAGCCAAACTCCTGGTCCTAGTTTTTTGAGGCAGGGTCGCACTATGTAGCTCAGGCTGGCCTTGTGCTCGTGTTGTAGCCCAAGCTGACCACGAACTCACAACACTCCTCTTACCTCAGCCTCCTGAGTGTTGGGATTAAAGGCCTGCGCCACCATGCCCAGCCCTAACCTGTGTGCTTTATTCCCTCTTTCCAGTTGCACTATTGGCTAGGACTTACAATAATATTGAATAGAAGTGGCAAGAGCAAACCTGCTTACTTTGTACCTATTCGAGGGAGAAAGAATTTCATCTTTATCCACTGTTCGTGAGATTAACTGTAATATCTTTTTTAGATGACCACATTGGATCAAAGAAAATCCCTTCTGTTTCTCCTTTGCAGTTTTTTTTAAAAATCACATACAGAATCATAATGAATTACACTGATAGATTTTTGTTTTGTTTTGTTTTTTTCTTCAGACAGTTCTTACTATGTGTGCAGGATGGCCTTACACTAGCTTGTATAGCCCAGGATGGCCTCAAACTCAAGGTGATTCTCCTGCCTCAGTCTATAGGTGTGCACCACCACACCTGGCTAACTGATAGATTTTTTTTTTTTTGTATTTTCCTCTCAGCAAGGTTCGTTCTTTCTTTCTCTTTCTTTCTTTCTTTCTTTCTTTCTTTCTTTCTTTCTTTCTTTCTTTCTTTCCTTTTTATTCATTTTATTTCAGTGAGAACAAAAGAAAAAAAAACCAAAATTTGAAAACACGACAATGGTACATACATTGCACATTGTGGTCCCCAAATCATTCACCCAGAGCACAAGACATTTGCATTCAATTGTCCGAATCATATCTGCACAAATCTTTCTCTCAGTAAACTCTGATAGATTTTTGAATGTTGAACCAGCTTTGCATTCCCAGAAATGATCTTAAGCACCAGGCAGGTTCTTAAGCTGCTGAGCCAAACTCCCGGCCCTAGTTTTTAGAGGCAGGGTCACACTGTGTAGTTCAGGCCGGCCTTGCACTTGCATTGTAGCCCAAGCCAGCCTCGAACTCACAACGCTCCTCCTACGTCAGCGTCCCAAGTGCTGGGATTAAAGGCGTGCGCCACCATGCCCAGCTATTTATTTCTCCTTTCATGATTGGTACAGATATGTGGTCTATTTTTTGGATTTTGGTTTTTTTGCATTGCTTTTGTCTGGTTTTGATATTAGAGGGAAATGCTCATCTTCCAAAGTGAATTCCGAAGTGTTCCCTCTTTGGTTTTGTGGAAATAATTGCATAAAATTGGTATTATTTCTTAGGTATGTGGTAAAATTGGTCTGTGAAACCAAACCATCTGAACCTGGAGTTTGTTTTCTCTGAATATTTTAAACAACTATTAGAGCTCTTCAGTTTCTGCATTTCTTATTGAGTGAATTTCAACATACTGGCCATTTTCATGTGATTTGACAAATTTATGGGTATTGAGTTAAGTGTAATATCCCTTATCCTCAGCTGAGTGTGGTGGTGTGCGTGTTTAATACCAGCACTTGGGAGGCTGAGGTAGGAGGATCCTTGGGAGTTCGAGACCAGCCTGGGCTACAAAGTGAGTTCAAGAGAAGGCTGAACTGCATAGTGAGACCCTGTCTCAAAAAAATAGGGCTGGAGATTTAGTTCAGTGGCGTAAATACCTGCCTGGCAGGTGCGAGGTTGTGAGTTCAATCCCCAGTACCAAGAAAAAAAAAATCCCTTATCCTCTTAGTGTATATCACTATAGTGATATCTTTTTCTGATATTGATACTTACGTTCTCTTTTTTTTCCCTGTGTTTCAAAGGTTTATGAATAAAGATTAGCTAGAAGTTTATTGATTTTTGTTGATTGTTTAAAGAACTAGTATTTGATTTTCTGGATTGTTTTTCTGTTTTAAATTTTACTGATGTTTTGCTCTAATTAATATTAGTTCTTTGTTTCCTTTTTGTTTGCTTTAGGTTTAATTTGTTTTTCTAGTTTTCTGAAATAGAAGCTTAGAGTAATGATATCTTCTCTAATATAAACTTTTTAAATACTATAAATTTCCCTCTATACCACACTTCAGCATACCACCAATTCTGATACATTGTTTCCTTTGGTTCAAAATGTTTTCTAATTTTTTTCTAACTTCTTTGATGTGTGTGTGTAGTACATGTGTACTAGGGATACCACACTAGGACTTTCACACAAAACAAACAACTCCCTCTTTGAGAGAGTATCTTGTTAAATTTCCCCAGTTGTACTCAATCCTGTGATCTTTCTGCCTCGGCCTCCCAGAGTGTGCTAATATTACTGGTGTATGCCACCATGCCCAACTAGTGATCAATGAATTTTTTAAACTGATACATTAAAACGTAAAAATTGTACCTATTTGTAGGATACTTGTATGTTTCAGCACATGTGTACATTGTAGTGTTTAAGTCAGGGTAAACATGTCTCCTTAAAGCATGCAATGTTTTTAGAAGTATGTTGTTTAATTTCAAATAATTAGGCATTTCCCAGGTATCTTCCTGTTACTACTTTCTAGTTTTTTTGTTTGTTTGTTTATTTGTTTTGTTTTTTTGAGAGAGGGTCTCACTGTGCAATTCAGGCTGGCCTTGGGATCACTTTTTAGCCTAGACTGGTCTTGAACTTGCAATGATCCTCCTGCCTCAGCCTCCTGAATGCCGGAATTATAGGAGTGTGCCACCACACCTAGCTAATTTTCATTATGATTAGAAGATGTACTTTTATAGTTTCAGTTATTTTAAATTTGCTGAAGTTAGGCTGGAGGTATAGCTCAGAGATAGAACATATGCTTAGCATGTGCAAGACCCTGGATTCAATCCCTAGCACCCTACACACGAATTTTTTTGTTAAGTTTTGTTTAGAATGTATTTATGTATTGTTTGCCATATGGTCTATCTTGGAGAGTGTTCCATGTGTATTTTAAAGGAATATGTGTGCTGCTGTTGTTGAGTGGAGTGTTCTATTAATGGCAGATTGTGTTAGTTAATTAGCTCTGTTCAGGCTGTCTGTATCCTTTCTAATTTTTCTGTCACCATATTCTGTCAACTACTAAGATATTAAAATCTTTAAGTATACTCGTGGATTCATTTTTAGTGCATCTTTAGTGCTCACATACCTCGTGGGGAGTTCGTACATGTGCATAATACATTTTCATTCCTTTGTTTTTTATCTCCTTCTGTTCCCTTTTTCCCGGCTCCCTCCATGTTTTGGTCCCCCTCCTGTATGCAAAAAATTCACCTTGCTATTTTCTACTATATATCTTTTGTTTTGCTCTTTATTTATAATTGAGGTTTCACATATAAGAGAAACTATGTAATGCTTGAGCTTGTATGTCTGATTTATTTTACTTAAGATTTTGGTCTCAAGGTGCATCTATTTTCCTACAAATGACTGGTTTATCCTTCTTTATGGCAGAGTAGTACTGCATGGTGTACTTTACAGCTTTTTTTTTAACCCTGGCTGGTCAGTGTAAGGCATTTCCCAGTGATGAATCAAGGTGGTTGCATTATTGTGCACTATTTTGATTATTCTGCTTTTGAGTTAAATGGATGAATATTTACATTTAAAATGCACCACACAATATTTGTGCCTGGGAGGGACTCCACAGATAGTTTCATTTTTTCTCCACATTGTGAATGGTCTCTCCAACTTCTCTTAGCTTATAATTTTTCTGTCACTTCTTTCCCAATTACCCACAATCTACTTTTTTCCTTTTTCTTCACTAATTTGTTATTTTCCAGTATCTGGATTGTGAATCTCATTTTGCTGCCGATCATCGCTCTACCATTTTCTTCTCCCCTCTAGCTTTCCTTCAGTTAGTGTTTATATATCTTTTATTTTTATCTTTTTAGTTTTAGCCTGCGTTATTTTTAAAGTAGATTTCTTATGGACAGCATATGCCTGGGTCTGTTTTGTGGAGTTCAGTTTGACAATATCTTTGTGTGTGTGTGTGCATACACGCACATTTGCTTTAGATTGTACCAATGGTAGGCAAATAATGCTATACCCTCGGCCCTTTTATTTTGAGGCAGGGTGTTACTAAGTTGCCCTGGCTAGCCTCAAACGTGGGATCCTTCTGCCTCAGTCTCCCAAGTAGCCACTGTTTCCAATGTCTTCTCTCACACAATATCTTTTAATTAATATGTTTAGATCCATTTTGTTTTATTTTATTTTATTTTGGTACTGGGGATCAAACTCACAACCTTGCGCCTGCCAAGCAGGTGCTTACGTCACTGAGCTAAATCCCCGGCCCTTTTTTTTGAGACAGAGTCTCACTATGCAGTTCAGGCTGGCCTTGAATTCACTTTGTAGCCCAGGCTGGTCTCGAACTCCCAAGGATCCTCCTGCCTCAGCCTCCCAAGTGCTGGGATTACAGGCGTGCACCACCACACCTTTTAATGTAGGGAGGATTGTGAAGTCAGTGAGCCCGCAAATTATAGTCCTTTTCCTTTTTATCTTCCTCATCTCTCCTTTTCATTTTCTCTCTTTCTTTTAAGATACAGTCTTGCTGTGTTGCTCAGGCTGGCCCTGAACTCCTGGGCTCAATCTGTCTTCCTGCCTTACTTTTCAGAGTGCTGGGAGACAGCTGTGTCCAGCAGACCACTTACTTTTGATGTAATTATAGATATATTTAGACTGAGCTCTACCTGTTTATTACTTGCATCTATTCCTCTGTATGTAAGTGATACTTCCATAAGAATTTTTTTTTTTTTTTTTTTTTGGTGCGGGGAATCAAACTCAGGGCCTCGTACTTGCCAGGCAGGCACTGTGCTGCTGAGCTGCGTCCCCGGCCCTCTTCTTTTTAAGTTGCAAGGTTTCCTGGGTTTGATTCCCACCATTGCAAAAAAAATCAAGTCAGGGCTTATGGGATAGTGATGGGACTGACTAGTTAACCTCATGTGAGCTTGTGGCCAGACAATAAAAAGAAAGCAACAGGCCAGGAGTTTGACTCAGTGGCTTACTCACCTGTCTGGCAGGTGCAAGATTGTGAGTTCGATCCCCAATGCCACAAAAAAAAAAAAAAAAAGGAAAGCAAGCAACAGTAATCCTAGTAAAATACAAGCAGAGCTTACAGATATGTTAAATTTCAAATAAATCAGGAAGTAATGTGGTAGATGTAGGATTTGACCTTGGAGTGGTAGGGGGAACGGAAAAGAAGGGCAGGGATATAAGGAACAACTGAAGCCGGGCGTGGTGGGACATGCCTTTAATCCCAGCACTCGGGAGGCTGAGGTAGGTGGAGCATTGTGAGTTCGAGGCCTGGCTTGGGCTACAACGCGAGTGCAAGATCAGCCTAAGCTACATAGTGTGAACCTGCCTCAAAAAAACTAGGGCTGGGAGTTTGGCTCAGTGGCTTAGCGCCTGTCTGGCAAGCACGAGGTTGTGAGTTCGATCCCTGATGCCGGCCGGCGGGGAGTGGACAACCGAGCAACTGTATGCTGGAAACAACTGTAAAGTAAACGTGGGGGGAACCACACATCAAAGAATAGCAAGAGATTTATGAGGTTCAATTGTGTGGTCTATATTTCTCTGACCTAGATTTCTATGTTTGTTTTTGTTCTTGAGTTAGTTTATTTACCAGTTATTGTGGTACCTGGGGATTGAACTGATATCCAGGTTTGTTTGTTTTCATTTAGCTATTTTCTTTCAGTGGTATAAAACTGTTAATATTCTGGGGAAAGTAATATGTGGACGATGCAACTTCATGTTATACTAGAGTCATTCTCCTACTTCCTGATCGCTGTGACTTGATTACTACATGGAAACAGGAAACCATGCTGAAACAGAACAGGAGATTCTTGGTATAGAGTCAAACAATACAGTGATAACCATGAAAAATACATATTGACTTAAACCAAATTGTGGTATAACTGGGAGGGCAAGAGGGGAACAGAAAAGTTTTGTAATGTAATCTACCCTTGTAGTGATAGATTATCTGAAAATAAGCGTTTTTGTAAATCATGAAGAAACCACTAAAGCAAATTGAAAACACTTGCTCCTGAAGATGGTAACTCGGGTTTCAGAGGACAGGTTTTTTGTTTTGTTTTGTTTTGTTTTTTGGTACCAGGAGTCAAACTCTCCATCTCGCGCCTGCCAGGCAGGCGCTTACACCACTGAGCTAAATCCCCGGCTTATTTTTTGAGACAGGTTCTCACTATGCAGTTCAGGCTGGCCTTGAGCTCATTTTATAACCCAGGCTGGTCTGGAACTCACAACAGTCCTGCCTCAACCTTCCAAGTGCTAGGACTGCTGTTTTTTATCTCGAAGAACTTACTTTTAAAACTATTTTTATATAAATACACAACTTTAATAAAATTGAAAATAATGAAAACAAAAATCTTACCAAATGAAAATGTGTCATGTGCTAAGTTACTTAGAAATCTTATGATAGTAATCATAAATAGTCATTGATTATACAGTATTACCAGTTACCACACTAAGCCAAATAACTTAAGATAATTCACCTTTTCACATCCTCCAGAATTCATTCTTTCTTTTTAGGGTTAAGACTTTTTTTTTTTTTTTTGCGGCACCGGGGATCAAACTCACAACCTCATGCCTGCCAGACAGACGCTTAAGTCACTGAGCCAAACTCCTGGCCCTAGTTTTTTGAGGCAGGATTGCACTGTGTAGCTCAGGTCGGCCTTGTGCTCGCTTTGTAGCCCAAGCCGGCCTCGAACTCACAACGCTCCTCCTACCTCAGCCTCCTGAGTGCTGGGATTAAAGGTGTGCACCACCACGCCCAGCTAGGGTTATGATTTTTTAAAAATAGAATGAAATTTCATAACAAAATAATAGGAGAATAACAACAGTTAATATATTACATGTTATCTTTAGTTGCTCAGGATACAAGATATGGGTATAAAAATTTCTCTAATCAATGCTAGCACAAACCTTCCTTTTTAATGAACTAAGGAATACTAATAGTATAACTGACTTGCATTTTTTCCCTTTTTCCTACTGTCCTTTCCCTTTTGCCCATCCTAGTTCCTTTTTCCTTTTGAATAATTTCTTCCCATTTCACAATATCTGGTGTACATTTTAGAACTTATTTACTCTTTCAGTTTCTCATGCCAAGGAAACAATACAGTGTTTACACAAGTCTGATTTATTTCACTTATGAGTATGGTTTCAAATTGCATCTCTTTACCTGTGAAAGTCTCAAGTTTATCCTTCTTTATGAGTGAGTAGTACTCTATTGTATAAAAATATCACATCTTTTCTATCCATTCCTTGGTTGATGGGCATTTGGGTTGTTTCCAAGATTTGGCTATTACAAATTGTGCTGCTATATACATGGGTGCACATATATTGCTGTGGTATGTTTTTAATTGTTCTGGGAAGGTACCCAAAAGGGGAATAGCTGGGTCCAATGGGGTCTCTAACCCTAGTTTTTGTTTGTTTGTGTTTGTCATTTTGAAACAGAGTTTCCTTCTGCAGTTCAGGCTGGCCTTGAATTCACAGCAATCCTCCTGCCTCAGCCTCCCAAGGGCTGGGGTTACAGGCGTGCACCACCATGCCTGACTTTCTAATCGTAGTTTTTGAGGAATCTGCAAACTGATTTCCACAGTAGTTGTACCAGTCTATACACTCCCACCAAAGTAGAGAAGGATTCCTTTTTCCCTACAGCCCCTCCAGGATTTGTTATTGATTGATTTCTTGATGATAGCCATTCTTTCTGGGGTGAGATGGAATCTCAGTGTTATTTTAATTTGCATCTCTTGAGTGACTAGTGATGTTGAACATTTTTTCATATATTTATTTGCCTTTTGTATTTCTTCATCTGAGAAGTACATATTCATCTCAGATGCTCATTTTTTATTGGCTCTTTGAATTTGCAGGGGGTCTGATTGTTTTAGTTCTTTATATGTTCTAGATAGTTTTTTGTCTGAGGGACCATTGGCTAAATTTTTTTCCGACTCTTTGGGTTGTCTTTTCACTGTATCTCGCTTTGCAAAAGCTTTTTAAAAAGATGAGATTGTAGTTGTTGATTCTTTGAAGTATTTCCCATGCGGTCTGGGTTTTTTTCATGAACTCTTTACCTACAGCAATGTCTTCAAGATTTCTACCTTCTTTCTCTTTCAGTAGATTGTTTCTGTTTTAATATTTAGATCTTTGATCCATTTTGACTTCAGTTTGGTGCATGGTGATAGATACGGGTCTAGTTGTAATCTTTGGCATGTAGAGAGCCAGATTTTCTAGCACCATTTATTAAACAGACTATCTGCCTTCCAGTGAACATGTTTGGCCCCTTTATCAAAGATAAGGTGGCTCCGTGTGTTTGTAGTTGTGTCTGCATCTTTTACCCTGTTCCACTGGTCCTCGGGTCTGGTGGTGGTTGTTGTTGTTGTTTTGTCAGTACCATGCTGATTTTGTCATAGTAGTTTTGTAGTATAATTTCAAGTCTGGAATTATGACACCTCCTGTCTTGCCTTTGCTGCCCAGGATCGCCTTTGCTGTTTTGGGCCTCTTCTGGTTCAAGATGAATGTTAGGAATTTTTTCTCTAGTTCTGTGAGGTATGCTAATGGTATTTTGATTGCATTAAATCTGTATAACAGTTTTGGGAGTATGGCCATTTTCACTATGTTGGTTCTTCCTATCCATGAGCAAGGGATATCTTTCCATTTTCTGACATCTTCTTCAATTTCCTTTTTCAGAGTACTGTAGTTTTCAATATATAGATCTTTTATTTTCTTTGTTAGATTGATTCCTAAATATTGCATTTCTTTGAATGCTACTGTGAAGGGTGTACTTTTCTTGATTTCTCTCTTAGTGAGTTTGTTGTTTGTGTACAGGAATGCAATTGATTTTTGAGTGTTGACTTTGTATCCAGCTACACTACTGAATTTGGTTATTAAATCTAGAAGTCTTTTGGTGGAGTTTTTGGGGTGTTCTATGTAGAATATCATGTCATCTGCAAATAATGATAATTTAACTTCTTCCTTTCCTATCCTCATTCCTTTTATTTCTCTCTGGCTTAATTGCTCTGGCTAGTGTTTCCAAGAACTATGTTGAATAGGAGTGGTGATGGTATACATCCTTGTCTTTTTCCTGATTTTAGAGTGAAAGCTTTCAGTTCTGTCCATTTAGTATAATGTTGACTGTTGGTTTGTTATAGATGACTTTTATCAGATTGAGATAAAGACCACCTATTCCAGTTTTCTGTAGGATTGTTATTGAGTGTTGGACTTTGTCAAAATGTTTTTCTGAGTCGGGGATATAGCTCAGTGCCACAGCACCTGCCCAGCAATCATGAGGTTGTGAGTTCAATTCCAGATACTGGGGTGGGGGTGGGGGTTGCATCTATTAAGATGACAATGTGATTTTTGTCTTTGGCTCTGTTGATATGGTGTATTACATTTATTGATTTGCATATGTTGAACCATCCCCGCATTCCTGGGATGAATCCCACTTGGTCATAGTGTATAATCTTCTTATTATTTGCTGCATTCTGTTTGCTAGTATCTTATTGAGGATTTTTGCATGTATGTTCATTAGGGAGATTGGCCTGTGGTTCTCTTTTTTGGTTGGGTCTTTCTCTGGCTTTGGTATCAGGGTGATACTTGCCTCCAGGAATGAGTTAGGGAGTATTGCTTCCCTTTCAATTTCATTAAAGGGTCTGAGAAGTATTGGTACTAAATCTTCTCTAAATTTCTTGTAGAATTCAGCAGTAAATCCATCATGCCCTGGCTTTTCTTTGTTGGTAGGTTTTTAATTACATTTTCAATTTCATCAACTGATATTGGGTTATTCAGAATTCTTATGTCTTCTTGATTCGGCTCTGGTAATTCATACATATCTAAGAATCTGTCCATTTTTTCTGTTTTCCATCCTATGATAGTAAAGATTTTTCAGGTAGGTATTGATGGTCTTCTGAGTTTTCACAGGACCTGGTAGTGATTTCACACTTTTCATTCCTCATTGCATGAATTTGAATTTTTCTTTCCTTTAATTTGATAAGATTGGCTAAAGGTTTATCAATTTTATTTATTCTTTCAAAGAACCATGTCTTGATTAATTTTTTTTTTTTTTTTTTTTTTTTTTTTTTTTTTTTTTTTTTTTTTTTTTTTTTTTTTTTTTTTTTTTTTTTTTTTTTTTTTTTTTTTTTTTTTTTTTTTTTTTTTTTTTTTTTTTTTTTTTTTTTTTTTTTTTTTTTTTTTTTTTTTTTTTTTTTTTTTTTTTTTTTTTTTTTTTTTTTTTTTTTT
>RJWM01005777.1:0-52909 GCA_004363535.1 Dasyprocta punctata | reverse complement strand
ACCAAACTCACAACCTACACCACTGAGCTAAATCCCTGGCTTCATTAATTTTTTGTATTGTTTTCTTAGTCTCAATTGCATTAATTTGTACTTTGATCTTTATAATTTCCTCCCTTTTATGGGCTTTGGGCTTGACTTGCTCTTCTTTTTCTAGAAGTTTTAGGTGTAACATTAGGTTGTTTATTTGTGCTTGTTCTGTTTTCCTGATGTGAGAATTCACTGCTATAAATTTCACTCCTAGGACTGCTTTCATTGTGTCCCACAGGTTCTGTTATGTTGTATCTGCATTTTCATTTAATTGTAGATATTGTTTAATTTCTTCTTTAAGCCGGGCGTGGTAGTGCACGGGAGGCGGAGGTAGGCGGAGTGTTGTGAGTTTGAGGCCGGCTTGGGCTACAACGCGAGCGCAAGGCTGGCCTGAGCTACACAGTGTGACCCTGCCTCAAAAAACCAGGGCCAGGAATTTGGCTCAGTGACTTAAGCACCTGTCTGACAGGCACGAGGTTGTGAGTTCAATACCCGGTGCCACAAAAAAAAAAAAAAATTCTTCTTTAATTTCATCTGTGAGCCATTGGTTGTTCAGGAGGGTGTTATTTAATTTGCATGTGTTTATGGAGTTTTTGTAGTTTCTTTTGCCATGCATTTCCAATTTCATTGCACCATGGTCAGATAATATACATGGGATATTATCAGTTCTTTTGCATTTACTTAAGTATGTTCTGTGGGCCAGTATACGGTATATTTTAGAGAATGTCCCATATGCAGCTGAGAAGAATATGTATTCTTTTTTTTTTTTTTTTGAGACAGTGTCTTGCTATGCCATCCAAGCTGGTTTTGAACTCACTATATAACCCAAGTTGGCCTTGAACTCGCAGTGATCCTCCTGCCTCAGCCTCTCAAGTGCTGGGATTACAAGCATTCATGACCTTTTTGAAACCTTTTTTTTTTTTTTTTTTTTGGTACTGGGCATTGAACTCATGACCTCGTGCTGCCAAGTAGGTGCTTGTGCCGCTGAGCTAAACCCCCAGCCTTTGAAATGTTGAGATAACTTGAAAAATAGGTAGTTGTTGAAAGAATTTTAATTAAGGGTTTTTTTGTTACCAGGAATAGAACTCAGGACCTCGTACTTGCCATGCAGGTGCTGTGCCACTGAGCTATATTCCCAGCCCCAAGAATTTTAAATGTCAGTTGACACACAGTATCTCCCATGACCTGAGAAAGAGGCATTTGTTGGTATAAGCTGGTCATTTCCTCAAAGCAAACTGACAAAGATTTTATAAGCCCAAACGTTTAACTTTTTTGTTTCTAAGGCCTAATTCTTTGTTTCTAAGGCATATTCTTTAATTTTAACCATTTAATTATCATATATATTTATATGGTAATTGTGTTTTTCTAGAATGTTGTTACTCAGTTGATGCTGTATCACAACCCATGAATTTAAAATGAAAGAAACAGTATTTTGTGCTTTTGTCCAGGGGCACTGCTCTCCCATGACTATTCTCACAACAGAACGGTAGGAGAATATGTGCCCAGGGACCACATCTCCTTTGATTTGCCCTAACTTTGGGTCTTCCGGAAATTTTGCTGTCACAAGGACTTGTTTCCACCCGAGGAGTGGGCAACCCAGATGTGTGTGAAAGGATGAATTGGATAAACTATATGTGGTCTATACATAACGGTGAAATATTATTCAGGCTTTAAAAAAAAGAAGTCCTGTTACAAGTTACAACATAGATGAACCTCAAGGACATTACACTGAGTGAAATAAACGAATCACAAAAATACATGTCTTAAAAACAAAATGGTAGTCACTTTTTCCAGGAAAGCAATACCATGTATTTCCATCTAGTTTGTGATTTGACTTGCTTACAGTTGTATTACGTGTAGCTTTATTGACCATACTGGTTATGTTTATCAAGGAAATAAACAAGCATGCCGGCTAAGTGTGCAGGAATGGTCAGTGGGTGTTGTAACAGACTCATACATAAGGAAGAGGGAAGTGCTGGACCTGGAGAGCAGCGACCCAGCCTGGTTTGGAGGCTGCAGCCCTCCATGCCTGGATGTCTTGTGTCTCTTGCACCTCGGCAGGGAATTGTGGCTGAATGAGAAGAAACTGAACAAAGTTTAACTGGGAAGATGGACGCAATCTATGGAGAGTGGGTTTGGATTGCCCAGCTGTATCCATTTGTCACATAATTAGATTTGAGCGATAAATTATGTGATTTTGTTTTGTTCCGTTTTTTGAGACAGGGTCTGGCTATGTATTTCAAGCCGGCCTTGAGCTCACTATGTAGCCCAAGTTAGCCTTGAACTTGGGCCAGTCCTCCTACCTCAGCCTCCCAAGTGCTGGGGTTACAGGTGTGCACCATCATGCCTGGCTCAAATTATGTAAATTTTACTTTAAAGAAGAAAACTGAAAATAACCGTGGGGTGGTGAATAGGTAGAGGTGGAAACGAATTAAGAAAAGTGCACTTATTGAGGCTGGGTGAAGTGCACTTATTGAGGCTGGGTGATGAGTACATGGAGGATTATTACACTGTTCTGCTCCCTTTGTGAATATTTTGAAACTTTCTGTAAAGCTCTTGGTGTTACTTTGAAAGCTTAACATGTATTTCTTTGACAAAATAATGTATTCATTCTGTGGATTACTGCATTGTTTCAAGGAAAATGTCCCTGCAGTCCAGTGTAATTTTGGCAGAATGCCCACTTCCATTGCCAAAGGCAGTGACTTAAATTGGAATTCCTGCTTCACCTGAGTGAGGCTGTGAAGTGTAGCTTCTCCCTGGCTGTGCTGTTGCCCTCTGCAGTCTGGTCTTTACCCCTAACTGGGCGGGATCAGAAGTAAGCTCATCTCATGAATGCCACCCACTGCAGTTCCGACAGAGTGCGCACATCATCACGGCCCGCAGCCTGGCCCTAAACAGTGTAGACTGCTGGACTGTTTGCTTCTCCTGTCGTGTTCCCCCAAGCACCCCGTGTCAGCCTGGATGGCTTTCTTTCACACACTCGAGCTCACACCTATATCAAGGCATTTGTGCATGCTGTCCTCTTAAGACTGGCTTCTCAGCCTGGCATGGTTGCGCACGCCTTTAATCCCAGCACTCAGGAGGCTGAGGTAGGAGGAGCGTTGTGAGTCCGAGGCCAGCTTGGGCTACAATGCGAGCGCAAGGCCGGTCTGAGCTACATAGTGCCACCCTGCCTCAAAAAGCTAGGGCCGGGAGTTTGGCTCAGTGGCTTAAGCGCCTGTCTGGCAGGCATGAGGTTGTGAGTTTGATCCCCGATACCGCAAAAAAAAGAAAAAAGAGAAAAAAAAGACTGGCTTCTCGTCATCAGTGAGGGTTGGATGTGAAATCTGAGCAGGGCCTCCTCTGGCCTCTGGCTGCATCAGCTTCCTCCCATCTGTGAAGAGCAGCAGGGCTCAGTATGGCACCAGCCTTACCCAGGAACGTCTTCTGTTTTGTGTTTTGCTGGGAAATGCAGTCTTGGGTCTCCCTATGGACTCCGTGGACCAAGACCTCCCTTGGTGACTGCACTTGAAGATGTCTAGGGTGCAGGTCTAGTGTCAGTTCTCCTGTTTAACCATGTAGGCTTACCTGTTTCTAGAGGTCATTTGGTTGTTTATTACCTGCCTAACTAAAATATAGGCTCCACAGACAACACTGCCTCTTATTCTCTGCACTGTGCAGTGTCTGCACCTGGTGCGGTCAGTACGTATTGGATGAGTGAGAAGATGAATGAGTACAATGGAAATTACCTTGTGTTCTTTGAACTGTATAACTCTGTATAGTAAATATCTTCATAGTTCCACGTGTAAAATTTGGGTTATTCGTATCTTTCAACATCATTATAAAGGGTTTTGAATCTTTCTCTGGGATATAAATACTATTAAATTCATGATTGCTGTGCGTGGTGGTGCACATCTGTAATCCCAGCACTTGGGAGACTGAGGCAGGAGGATCACGTCGAGTTTGAGACCAGCCTGTACTACATAGCAAGACCCTATGGCAAGACAGACAAACAAAAACCCATGTGACTAATACAGATCCTTTATTTTCCGCTTTTTTAGGCAGTGTGTCTTCAAAACCAGAGTTTAGGTTTTATTAGAGCCCTCCCTACTGACTTACTGTCATAACTATTTGTTTTCTTTTTGGCATTTAGAAAGCACTCCCAGCCAGGGATTTTAGCTCAGTGGTGTAAGCGCCTGCCTGGCAGGCGTGAGGTTGTGAGTTTGATCCCCAGTACCATAAATAAATGAATAAATAAATAGCATTCCCATTCAGAGTTCAAATAATCTTCAAAGGTTTTTATCCAAAGTAAACATGAGTTTGATATTTATATGATGTTTCATTAAATCAGAATTTAATAATCCTTGCTTTAAAGAAAGAAAATAGGGTTCTGAAAATATATTTTTTTCCAAACCCATTTTATTTCAAGGATAAAAAGAAGGAAAAAAAGAAGAAAAAAGCACAACAGAATTTCAAAATATGTCAGTCGGGGGCAACAATGGTACATACATTGCACATTGTTATCCCCAAATCTCTGACAATATTAAGTCAGATGAAAATTTTCAAGTTAAACGTTAAATGAGAACTAATGTGGCATATGATATAACAAGTTTTTACTTTTGAGATATATTTCTTGGAAAGATCTATAGTTTCTGGTACTGTCCTACATATGCTGTTCCCAGGATGTTTATTCATGCATAGGCTGGTGAAATTTGCCAGCAAACAACTTTTCAGTCGATATACTTACAATGAAATCATTGGACAGCTCAGTTTTCAACTCCTTTCAACATTTGGCCACAGTTGAGGTATTTTTGGTAGTCACAGCTGCAGCAGTGAGGAGCACTGTTAGCATCTAGTAGGTAGAAGCCAGAAAACGAGGGATGCCCTTAACACTCGGTAATGCACTGACATCCCTTCCTGCCCCCCATGCAGAATAATCTGACGGAATAGGTCCATGGTGCCACATAGAGACCTTGGCTTGAGAGGCTTTCTTCCACAGATGCTACACCTAAGAGCAGGGATACTTTATGTTGCCTTCTGGAAAAGAGAATATATAGAAATGGGCCACTTAAGAGAATCAGATAGGTAGATTAGCACTTTCAGATATGTTTATACTAGATTGTTGTTTTTAATCAGCTGCAGTATAGAAATCTAATGATTGATCTTCCTTTTTATGAGTTACTCATAACAAAAGATTTTTTAAAGAAATTTGGCAGTTTAGCTGATTTTAGAATTGGATAACTCAAATAATTTTACATTTTTAAAAATAGGGAATCTAAAATATAGGGTTACTGGTTTTCCTTATTTTACAGATGGGGTCGAGGATTTGGTCTTTTGGGTTCCATTTTTGGAAAGGATGGTGTATTAAACCAGCCAAACAGTGTCTTTGGACTTATATTTTATATACTACAATTATTACTTGGTAAGTATTTATATAGCAATATAAAAATAAATTTGTTATATTTCATTTCATACTTTGTGCCTTTGCTCTAAAGTGTCTTTATATTAAATACAAACATGTTAATGATAGAACCATTAGTCTGTAGTGTATTTTTGTGTTGTGAAAACATGATTCACTGAAATTTTCATGATAATGCAGAACCTGGTATCAGTTGGTGTTTAATCATGGATAGCATTATCTCATGATGTGCAAAAAAGTCAGTCCAGTCAAGGCAACTGCTACTCGAAATAGTCTTATCTTTAAGTGTTTTTTTTTCTTACTATAGATTCTAGCTATTTTAAAAATCATGTATTAAGAAAACATTAATAGTAAATCATTCATTGTTCCATCACCTTTACATATCCACTACTCTTGTTTTTTGTTTTTTTTTTTTTTTTTTTAGTGATGCTGGCAATCAAAACTAAGACCTACTTAGCAACATTGCTAGCCCTGTGTTGTTTTTTAAAATGCTTTTATGTGATCTTTTTTAATGTGGTATTGTCTTAAGTATTTTGTTATTGTTGGCTTCTGTAGTTCATAGTTTTTCTATTTCAAATAATGCTGCAGTGATCGGTTTTCCTTAAAACCAGCCCTGCTCCTCCCCCTTCCTCTTGGAATTATTTTCACAAAATAAATTTCCAGATAGGGAGTTAATGAGTCAAAAAGCATGGAATTTGTGTGTGTGTGTGTGTGTGTGTGTGTGTGTGTGGTTGGTTTTATTTTGCCTTGGTGGTACCAGGGATTGAACCCAGGACCTTGGCACTGAGCTACATCCTTATCACTTTTATTTTTTACTTTGAAACAGTATCTCACTGAGTGGCCCAGGCTGAGTTCTAACTTGTGATCCTCCTGCCTCAGCCCTGCAGAGTGCTGAGCTTACGGGAATGCACCATCATGCCTGGTGTTTTTTATGGATTTTTAATAGCTATTACCAGATTGATTTCCCCCTACTTGTCTGGTTACCCTGAAACCAGACAAGTCTTCATTTTTAAAATGTTTTCCAAGGGGCAGGGATATAGCTCAGCAGCACAGCACCTGCCTGGCAAGTATGGGGTAGTGAGTCTAATTCCCAGTATCAAAAAAAAAAAGAAGAAAGAAAAAAAGAAAAATGTGTTCTATAAAATTTCTAATAGTTACATACTAATAACCATTATTTTAAATTTACTACGCACCTGCCTGGCAAGTATGGGGTAGTGAGTTTAATTCCCAGTATGAAAAAAAAAAAAAAGAAGAAAAAAAAAAATGTGTGCTATAAAATTTCTAATAGTTACATACTAATAACCATTATTTTAAATTTACTACATTTTAATTTCCTTGTATTGATGTTTTAGTTATTGGGGTCCCATTCTCATTCGTTGCAAATATTATACCCGTTCTTTATACTTATTATTGAATTTTTATTATATAAGCATTTACATTTTTAAAGGTAAATCCATCTATTTTTGCCTTTGCATTTAAACTGTTAATATTTTATTCTGTTGCTTGTCAGTTTTTCTATGCTTTCATTAAATGTCAAAAATTCTATCTGAAGTTGATTTTTGAGACAAATTGTGAATGTGAATTTTCCTGAGTAATCCTAAATTTGCCCAGTATCTATATCTGCGTATTATTTACCTGACAGAGACATAAAGCAGTATACACAAGGATATTCATAGCAGTACTGTTTAAAATAGCAAAAAATTGGAAGTAGCCTAAAAATAGGTAATGATCGAATAAATTAGGACACATCTATATTAGAAAATACTGTGTAACTATTAAAGTAGGTCTATATATACACTAGAAAGATTTAAGACATTGTTCAACGAGAAAAGCAAATTATGGATTAATACGTACAGGATAAATATACATTTATATTTGTTGTGCCTATGCACTGAAAAGGAGATGGGGGTTGGAGTAGAGAAATCTGACTTTTAATTCCATATACTTGTTTTGTTGAGTGTCTAGTAACAACTATAAAGTATAAACCCAAATACAAGGGAATAGTTTATTTTCCCTACATTGGAAAAGAGCCTAAGTGTTTGATAATATTAATTTTGGGAGATAGCGATGAAATTATCAAATTTCAATTTCTAATATTAATTTCTTTTTCTTTCTTTCTTTCTTTTTTTTTTTTGTCTGTACCAGGGATTGAACTCACAGCTTCATGCCTGCCAACCAGGCACTTAAGCCACTGAGCCAAACTCCCAGCCCTACTTTTTTCAAGGCAGGGTTGCACTATGTAGTTCAGGTTGGCCTCACTCATGTTGTAGCCCAAGTTGGCCTCGAACTCACAATGCTCCACCTACCTCAGCCTCCCAAGTGCTGGGATTAAAGGCATGCGCCACTACATCCAGCTTAATATGCTAATTTCATTACTTACTTTTTTAAATGATTCATAGTGCTTCCATTCTCATTTTCTGAAGTTTTTTTAGACCACTCCTGTGCCTCTGCCCTATGCCTCTATCATTGGAACTCACTGCAGCTCATCTCACTAAGCTTGTGAGATTTGGCTGCTGCTTTTTTTTTTTTTCTTCTTTTTTAACAATGTAATCAGTGCTAAGCGTATGTTTTCCAATACTTACTATGTAAACTAAAATTTTTGGTTTTTGGAGTAAAACAGGTTCTTCATAGTTGACAAGGTTATTCCCAATTTGCAGAAGCTCTCATGTTTTCTGCATGGAGATTCATCATTTCTTATTTAATTCCTCCATAAATAATATAGTCACATGGTTCAGAAGTTAAAAAATAAGATGCCATCCAGTAAAAAGTCTGTCCCAGTGTGGTTCACTTTGCCTGCATTTCCTGCTCACCCAGCTCATATGGCTTTATGTTGTTGAGCTAGTTTTCTAACACATACAGGAAAATACAAATATATCATCTTAATTTGCCTCCCTTTCTAAATTTAAAGCAGATGGCACATACACTGTTATATAGTTTGGTTTCTTCCCCCTTTGTCTGCTTTGGTGGTCTTTCAGTATCAGTACGTTAAGTGTCTCCATTCTTATTTTATAGCTGGAAAACACCCTTTTGCATGATTGTATCATCATTTATTTAGAGTTATGGCACATTTTAAATGCTACTGGGAATTTTCCTCTAAACCACAAGTACCTAGTTTCATTACAATAATACTTAGTAATGGCATTTATAGTGCCAGTACTTTATTCTAGTTCATTTGATCATGCTTTATCCTAGCTCATTTAAATCTCACAACAGTCTGAGGTGGTAAGCTTGAGTGTATCTCTATTTTAGAATTGAGGGAAAAAAAGAGAAAAAGTAAATGTTTTTTAAATTTTTCAGTACTAGGGATGGAACCCAGGGCCTAGTGCATCTTAGGCACTTGCTCTACCAATGAGGTACACCCCAGCCCACAGAACTGCGTGGGAAAGTCACAGTTCCAGCAACATGTTATGTCAGTTAAAAACTCTTGGAAAGTTAAGGTGACAGCATTCGTTTTTGGAGTTTCACATGTTTAACATAGGTGAAGTCAGCAAACTGGGTCAGATGAGAAATAATTCTAGGCTTTGCTAGTCACTACAGCCTCTCAACTCTGCCTTCCTAGGGAAAGTAGTGACATACACTATGTAAATGCATGAGAGAGACAGGGTTCCAAGTGAAGCTTTATTGACAACAGCAGGCGGCTGGCCAGGTGTGCCATTGCTGGCACAAGTAATTCAACAGCACCTTCCTTCGTCTTGAACCTTGTTAAAGTGCAGTTATCTGGTTATCATCAACCCCACCGCAAGCTGAGGCCCTGCGGCCCTGCTGCAGCCCAGAGGCATCTACTCTTCACCTTTCTTTTTGGCCGGCAGGCACCAGGATTTAGGCTCCTTGACTGACATCTTCAAATCTGCATCACTTATTCTTACCTTTTCCTGTTACCATTAGCTCTTGAATAGCAGGTGGTTTAGTAGACTGCCTTGTCCTCTATCCTTAAAAATATATATAAATATATATAAGTATATATATATATATATATATATTCCTTATATTGTTAGCTTTAAGAGATTACAAAACAATACAGGTGAAGATAAAAGTCAAGAACTACGTTTGTTTCTTGTCTTGAGAGCCCTGGCTTAGCACATATAACTCCCTTTTTTTTTCCTTCATTAGGTTTATTTTAACCCAGATATGGCCAACTGGTTTCCCATATTCCCCAGGGCTGGCCCATTCCGAGATGCTTACCAAGATTCCCTCCCGTTTTAGCAGTATGTTGGTACAGTCGTCTCCCAGTGTGAATTTTTGAGGAATTTGATATAAAGATGAAAACAGCAAGTTTACTTCCCACCACCAGGGCCTGTGGCAGAAAGGCCAGAAGGAGGGCCGCACACAGCGTGCAGCCCTGGGAAGAGAGGGCTGCCTGCACGCTCTATCGTGCATTAGCAGGGCTGGGCTGCATTGCTTAATGTGTTTGTGAGATTGCATGCTTGTGTGTATATTCTTAAGTAAGGCTCGCTTAGGAAGTAAGCAGTGTTTCATGGGAAATACTGATAAAAAGCATTGCAACTGTAAAACCAGTGTCTGATCTGCAGAGCCAACCTGCATAACCTTAACAACATAGAAATGTATTTTTTCTTCTCAAATTTCCGAGTTTTGCAGTAAGATCAGTATTCCCACACTGCAGCAAACCACAGCTGTTCTCTGCAGTGCGGAGGCCCGATTGAGCCAAGCCTCTCTTTCTCTTGCAGGCATGACAGCAAGTGCAGTTGCAGCTTTAATCCTCATGACATCTTCCATCGTGTCTGTCGTGGGGTCTTTGTACCTGGCCTACATTCTGTACTTTGTGCTGAAGGAGTTTTGCATCATCTGCGTCGCCACATATGTGCTGAACTTCATTCTTCTTATCATCAACTACAAACGACTAGTTTACTTGAACGAGGCCTGGAAGCGGCAGCTGCAGCCGAAGCAGGACTGACCACCTGACAGACTCTTCCTGACAGTCTGAAATCCCTTTCTCCATTAAGTTTATTTCGCAACGGTTTTGGTTTTTTCACAACAGACACTTACCCTAAGAATCTTAAACTGATTTTTTAAAATAACTGTAAATTAGAAGGGGCCCTAGCTATTTTCTGTGTCAATCTTCATTTTAAATATGGACACAAAAAAGGATATGCCAAGCCAATCAAAGACAAGCTTTAACTTTACTTTGAAGATGTTTCTGATATAATAAAATGTAGCCCTAGCCCCCGTTCCTCAGTGAGCAACCATTGATAGTAATTCCTTAATGTGTATAAATTCAACTTCAGGTATAACAAATGTGATCATGACATGAAAATATTTTAGAATAGATAACTATTAAATATTGCCATGTTTACAATATGTAATATGTTCTTAGCTGATGGATTGAAACATGTAGATTCAGCTAGAATCCATTTATGTGATATTTGTACATACAGGTAGAAATACTGGATCCATCTCTGCAGAACTTACTGTACAGTTTAGGTGAAGTGTAGCAATGAGGAATGGTCAGCCTGATGCTGACTGATGAAATAGTGAAAATAGCAAGCCCATCCAGAGCGTCTTGTGGGAAGTACTGGCAGCCGTGGATGCAGCATCAACAGCAAAAATGATAGCAGGGTGAGTTCCCTCTCATCTCCTTGTTCTGAAAGGAGAAAACTATATTCAAATGTCCAAGACAAGTTCGGGTCTAGTCATATTGCAACCTTACAGAATGAGTCTGAAAACTTCAGGATATTCAAGTTGGGAAAACCGGTATATTCTTTGGGGGGGAAAAACTGGAAGTATCAATATGACGTTTTTAGGTAAAGGCTCTTACAGTTCAGTTGAATTTTTAATGCAGATATTTTTCCTTGATATTGGTGCCACTCAGCCAAACAGTATTATGATAATAACCAGTATAAGCCCAGTCGCCTGAGTAGGTAGGATTGCTCTCTGGTACCTCCATAGTGTTTTTTCTAATTGTTTCTTTCTGCACTAAGGATTGTTATTGTTTTAGAGTCAAATATGGGATCTGTGAGCTTTAGGGCTGATGTGCTGCTCAGTTTGTTCAATCGGGAAAAGTTCTACCAGTAGAAGTATGTGAAGGTGAAATGCAGACATGTCACTGCTGTTTCTGACAGTACAAATTTTTTGAAGAGATTTGAATAAAGCCGAATGAAATTGTGACATGATGTTTCTATGGTTAACATCTTCTATCAGAATGTTAAAAAGTGCCTTCTGTCTTAAATCTCAAACCAAATATTTTGTGTGTTGAACTTGGGCAGAAGTGTCCTTCCTTCCTTTCCATGAAGCAGAAAATTTGCACTCTCCAGAAAGGTTCTTTGTGATCGTTTTTATTCCTTAGATTGAGAAGTGGTAGCAGTGATTTTGCTTCCAAGTAATCATTAAGTTAAAAATAATCAATTAGATTGGTAACTTTTGAGTGCTTTATTTGCCTTCATTTTGAAGGGAGGAGACAGGCTCTGCTCTATGAACTAAACCTGTAGAGCCAGCAGTTGTTCCATAGTTTACAACCGTCATGTAATTGACACATTGCAGGTCTTGTGGCCTGAGGCAGGTATAAAATCTGAACTGTCATGAATTTTTAATGGGCTTTAACCAGTTGCTAAAAGATAGCTTAATTCAGATTTCATCAAGGCTTATGTTTTCCCATGAATGTGAATATTTCAATGCCTGTCTTACTCTGTATGTATTGTTCCGGTGTTCTTAAGTAGTTCTAAAGAACTCTAGAAAGCACTGAATGTCTGGTGTTTGTGGAGAGACAAGTCCCCACGTTTGAGAACTGTACAGTAAGGTCATCTTGTAGCCAAGCACCCGGTTCTACCAAGGCAGTTGACTGGTTCTCTTTTCTAACTAGAGTGGAAATGGCTTAACAGTGGAGACTTCTGTGATTTTATGTACATCACAGTTGTGCTAAACAAGTTCCCCATGTCCCAATTTCAAATGTTCTTCCATTGTATTTTGTATTAATCAGCAGAGTATAGTTAAAGCTTGTCTTGATGTTGCATTCTTGCAAATATCTGGAACTCTTACATGAGAAAATACATAGAAATGTTCAGCCAGACCCTTCAACTTTTTCCTTTGCTTTCCTAAGCCTTGGGGGAACCACTGTTTCAGTTCTGTAAAAATTTTTGCCACATTCCTGTGACCCAGTGGAATTTACACCCTTTTTCTCACTGAGAGATGAACAGGTGCTGCCTGAAATAATAGCACTTCCAAACGCCAGTGTCTCAGTAAGCAACAGAAAACCCTGCCGCGTGCCACGTGCCACGTGCTCTTCTGCCCTGGAGGAATGTAGGCTCCCCCTGCACCTTCGATTTCACCCCAAGTGGGGAGACACTTATGCTATCAAACTTGAAGACTGTTAGGACTCTTTGTGACTGAATGATTAGATACTGCAACATTGCTGGCCACCAGTGTTGAAGAACAGCTTGAGGGAAAATTGGTCTTAGCAGTAATTCCATGCTTCATGTTTCTGAAGTGGTTCGCAACAAATTAAGCTTATTTACTTAAGTCGTAAACATTTGAAGAAATAAGAGAAGTTATGGTTAGATGGTAAGTTCTAGGGCGTCCAGGTGGCTTGGAGGATTTCATTTGGGTTTTATTGCAGCTAGCTGATATCAGTGAGGGTAAACTTCTGAAATAACTCAGGTTTAACTAGCTGCGCACCAGGAATCACTCTGACTTGATCTGTGTAGCCTCTCTTTGAGTTCATTATTTTTAAAGAATGCTAAAACCATTGACCATTTTCATACAAAGAGACAAAGATTTTTCATTTGGTACAAAGGATCTTTGGACCCACTAGAACTCTTCGTTGACTTTTATTTGGTTGTTTTTCATTTATATTTATTTTTGAAAGACTGTCCTTCAAAAAGTACAAAGACATCTTGAGCAATGGCTTCGTAACTAGATGGGCTGCTCTGCCTGACGCCGGTGACCGCAGACAGGTGAGCTCATCGGAAAAATCAGTGTTGGACAAACGCCAACGAAGAGCCCCACTGTCTTCCCCTGTGCCTGCCTGGGAAGCTGTATCCAATGTTTGACCTTTGTCCTATGCTGTCCTCCAGCACGAGTATTGGCAAAACATTTCTACTTAGACATTGTGGGCAGTGCTTATGAACCCTAATCTGTGAGAACTACCCTTCGGTAAACCAAAAGGCAAGTGGAGGAGTCCCACCTACTTGGTTAAACATCTTTTGGACAAATTCACCCAGAAAAGGTGAAATGTTTTGTTATCTTGAGCATGGCCTAATTATTAGGTGTATGATCTGTATAGTACGTTCCATCAAAAATATTTATTATTAGTGCTTTAAGCTCCTGAGTAAACGTTCATTTAAAATGGAGTTCACTGGGCAGATTTCCCCTTTAATATAGATAGAAATATTCTTTATCAGAAATTTAGGATACTGTTTTGCTAACTGGTAAACAACAAATGTAAATATGTAAGAATGTTTATTTGTTGCACATAACTTTTTTGGTATAAAATAAATGTAGAAGTTACCTGTGGAAGTTGTGCGGCCATCATTCTTATACTGAAGTATTTAGTTCTAAAAAAGCTGAAATGAAGTCTTTTTGGATTCCCTAAGAACCTTTAAAGTATGTTTGAAGTTGATATCGTAATCTTACCCCTGCAGGGTGAGTCTTTTCCTTTTCAACCACGTGTGACTTAGACACAGATTTCTCAGGAACTCGAGTTCCTGTGGGTTTATCAAGTGTGGAGGTCAAGGATGAACGAATGACAGATGTTACTGCTTACACAAAATGTGCTAAGCAAATGTTTTCCCCTGGCCTTTCTTATTTAGTTATTTCTTTCTTATGGTCCTCTAAAGATGAATCTTTACTTTATGGACTAGAACAAATGTATTCTGTGCTAGAACCATAGGGCCTACAATATGCACTTTATTCCTAATTTGTAAAACATTTGTGTTTCTGTTACCTTTAATATTTTTAACGTTTGCCAACTAAAGAGCATTATATATTCTTGGACATTGGTATTTTTTGTTTTTTTGAGACAAGGTCTTACTATAGTCCAGGCTGGCATTAAACTGTGTCACCCACACTGGCCTCAAACTCACAGCAATCCTCCTGCCTCAGCCTTCAGTGCTGGTATTACAGGGGTATGCCAGCATGCCTGACCTATTCTTTGACATTACACTGAATCTAATTCTTGATTACTTCGAAAAACTTAAGAGTTCAGTGGTAACGTGACATGGCGCCCCTAGAATCCATTACTGTTTGAACTGACTATACGCTCTCATTTATAAAAAAATGGTCTTAGGATTCCTAATAAGATTAGGCAAAATTATCTTTCATCTTTCCTTTCATGGAGCCTGGAAAGGAAGATGTATGGTGGGATGTGTTGGGGCGTGGAGGTAAGTGTCAGAGCAGTGCACAGCGCTGTCACCACAGCTGCAGGTGGCCGTCCCCCTCGCCAGGGGCATGGAGAGTGGTGCTTTCCAAGGCATCTCGGCCTTGAGCCAAGACTGATGGACACTGGACTTTTGGGAATGCGTGTTCTCCCGCCACGCAGCCTGCAGGAAGCCAGGTGAGGCCATGAGGAGACCGTTCTGTGACAGGAATGCTCGTGGACAGGCCACCTGCCTGAAGCGGCTTCCTGGCACCTGTTGTTCGGCTAGACTGGGGCTGAGGCTGGAACACGTCCTAGGAGAAGCAGTCACTGCAACGTGATGGCGCCTCTGGTCCCTGTGTGCGAGGGGGCCCAGGTCTACACAACTAAGGCCAGGAGGACAGCTTCACACACAAACATGACCTGTGCTTTTCAGCAGAGCCGCACGCTCAGCTGAAGGGCGGTCACGCATCGCCAACTCTGTTCTGGTCATACAAAAGCTTTATTGTCACCTGTAACACCCCCTTCTAGCATATTCAAGTCCAAACCAGACACATCCAGTGGGGCGAGCAGTCCTGGCCTTACCCAGCGAATGGGTTGCTCTGCAAACACAGTGCCCTGGGCCCCGCACCGGGGTCCCGGGTCTCGTTGGCCAGCCGCCAGTACCGCTCACGCAGCAGGAACGCCGCGCTCTTCGGCTGCCTCTGGCGAGTGAAGATCCCCTTCTTATTCCCTAGGACCCTCTGTGGCGCTGAAAGATACAGCGGCAAGAAGTCATCCCATCAAGTGACTGAGGGGACAACCTGGGGCCACACGGGCCAGCGTGGGCACAAAGCACAAGAGTCTGCTCAGAGTTTAGGGCTGCTGGCTATCAAAAGTAATGCCTTCTCCCCACTACCCCAGGGTTTTCACAATGAACTGCATTCCCACCCTCACAGCCCTTTTAATTATTGAGGTGAGGCCTTGCTAAATTGCCCAGTGGAGCTCAAATTTGTGATTCTCTTGCCTCAGCCTCACTGATTATGGGCATGTACCACCACATCCAGCTTGAAGTGATTGGTATCTTCAAGTATGTAAATACCACTTCCTGGTGGGTTAATTTTCAGTCTACTAGGGAATAAAATGAATGTATTTACTTATTTATTTGGTCTTTTGAGACAGGGTCTCGCTCTGCAGTCCAGGCTGGCCTTGAACTCACTGTGTAGCCCAGGCCCACCTCAAAGTCATGCTGATCCTCCTGCCTCAGCCTCCCTGATATTAAGCTGAGTAGCACCACACCCAGCAGGGGTAAATTTTAAAATCTTTTAGTTGCAAATAAGGCTTAAGAAATGGGTGCCCAGTTACCCTGGAAGAGGGTGCGGCCCAGTGAGCGCTGTCTCCGTGGGACCCACAGGGGACCTCTGAAGGCCCTGGAGCTGGTGGCCCGCAAGGCTCCCTCCACTAGCAGCTGCTCTGCCAGGGCAAATCTGGCCAAGGCCGACTGGGGCTGCGTGTGTGGCACACTCTCCCACCACCCTTCGGGGAAACCACAGCTGAACTGAAAGGTTAAAAGGCCAGGAGCGTTTTCCTACCAAAAGGCTGAAGACTACGTTCGGCATGGCGCGGCAGCGTGCGCCTGTCCCAGCTCCTCCTGACGGCAGAGTTGCCTGAGCTCAGGAGTTTGGAGCATTTCATCCCAGGAAATCCTAACAGTGACAGGCACTGTCCCACCTCGCCTGTCCAAGGCTAACCTGCCCAGGGCCACTCGGCTCGTCTCCCACGATAGCCACCAAACTGCCAGGGTACCCCAGACACCAGTAATCCTACTTGCTAAGCAGAGGACAGGTTTGCGTCCTTATTCTGTTTTCTCTTTACTTCTTCCCACCTAGTCTTTTGTTGTTTATTTATTCCCTTTCCATTCAAGTTTGTAATCAACACTTTAACCTCTCAATGGCCTGTCTTTCCCCATAAATATTAGAATTCCCATGCCATATCCTTCCCCACTCCCCAATACTGCCATCCTGTGTTACCAGGGACCTAAGTCTGTAGTAAGTCAAGAAACAAAATCCTGGGGCCAGGGATTTAGCTCATGGCATAAGCACCTGTAATCCCAGCCTTCTAAGAGGCTGAGGCAGGAGGATCGAAAAATTAAGAGCCTAGCCTGGGCAAAATTTATTCATCTACTTATGGTACCGGGAATTGAACTCAGGACCTTGCGCTTGCCACAGGCACTGTGCCACTGTGCTCTATCCCCAGCCCTGTCTCAAAGTTTAAAAAGGGCTGGGGATATAGCTCAGTGCAAAGGCCCTGAGTTCAATTCCCAGTACCAGGAAGAAAAAAAAAAGCTAGAAATCTAGAGATGTAGGAAGCAGGAAACATTCCATTAGAACCTAACTGGAGTAGTCCTCGTCTATCCCCACTTGAGAAGACTTTTAAACACTCCCGTGTCGATAGTGCTTTGGAGCTTGCCTGTTTTTCTTAAAGCTGCTTTTTACACTCAGTAACATAAAACAGACTGCAGTATCTTAGGTTTCTCAGGCACTGTATCCTACTCTGGATAACAGGTGTCCCTCAGGTCTAGTCTGAGGTCCCACTGTCCTTCATGCTCTTGTGAGACAGACCAAGGCAGGCCAGCCATTCAGGCCTCAGGATAGGAGACTCATTCACTGAAGACAGGTTCCTACTAGGTCGTCCATGCTGGCCTTGAGCTTGCTGTGTCACCCACACAGGCCTGGACTCTATCTTCCTGCCTGAGCTTCCCAAGTGCTGGAATTGGTACAGTCCTGCACCAGCCACCACCCCCAGCTCCCATCAGCTTTTTCACCATCAAATAATTTGGGAAGCAAGACTGCTTTGCTGTTGCAAAGCACAGCTCTTCCTGGGAAATTCTCTATGCAGCCTACATTGCTTAAATCATTTTCTAAACCTGTGGTTTCCAGTAGTCTTACAACCAGATGGTCAAAACTGAAAAGCCAACCTGCAAAGCTCACAAACTGCCACTTACACTGGTTAGTCATGAAATCGGCAAAATTCCAGATGAGTTCTCCAACCACATATTCTTTGCGTTTCTCATCCAGCACCGCGTGATACCGCGCCAGCAGGCTTTTCTGGTATTCCTCGCTGAACATCAGCGGTGGGTCCTGCGGTTCAAGGTGGAGAGAACAGGTGAGTCAAACCAGGCAGAACAATAAATGTTAGATAAAAACAACGATCCACCTGATGATGACCAAAGTATCTGTCCTCACAGTGGGCTGTGGTGACCGCGGGTGGGGCTTCTACGGCACTGTAGAGTCAGATTATGATGTAACGGGCAGGGGGGAGTTTTTAGAAAAACCTTAATTAGTAACTTTTATTGATAAGCCTAGTTTATCTTATTCGCCCATCTCTCTCCAGTCTTAAAGCTCAACTACACTGAGTAATAAAGTATGTCTTTGCCTCAGGTTTCAAGGAGCTGCTAGTGTGTGATGTAAGGAGAGGTGTGAGATGGAACTCACCCCAGCTGGCCATTCATTCCACAGCTCATCTCCCATCTGCTGCCCATGGGCACTGAGACAGTGATAAATGGGACAGGTAGTGTCAACCGTGAGGCAGGAAGCCGCAAGCCACGAGGAGCAAGCATGAACAGTGACAGTGCAGAAGCCGGGCACAGCCAGAGTGGGGCAGGGAGAACAAAACTCTGCGGGCTTCAAACTCTCTCCAATGAGAAGGACTAAACTGCCCAGGAGACGCCCTGGAGACGCCACTGCGCAGTGAAGGCAGCTTCTGATCCAGTTCCCAAGCTGAAATCACAGCAGAGTGGGATGGAGATTTTCTTGATTTTAATGGAAACGGACCTGCATGTCGGATATGACAGCGACTAGTCACACGCGGCTGTTTAAACCCAAGCCTAACAGGAAGTTAACCCAGTCACACTTCGCGTCCTCAGTAGCCTCATGTGACCAGCTAATCACTGTCACTGTAGACAGTGCAGACTGGGAAACTTTCCATCAGACAGTGTAACAACCCAGAGTCGGTCACCTTTTCAAGGGGGAGCACAAATGTGTACCCACAGCCAGGTCCCCTACTTTGCTATCAGCAGACGCAGCATTCTGGGTACGCAAGGTCAACGTAACGGGACAGCACAGACGGGCCTCATTTAACAGCCGAGTTCCACTTCTGGGACTAGGCTGTTAGGTGAACTGGCCCTAGATGAGGAACTGAAGATAGTACACACGATATTCAAAGCAAAGAAATGGTCAGAGGCAACTCCAACTTTATGACTTTGCTTTGATCTGCGTAACTCTGACACGCGGTCCTGTACCGCACAGCAGAACACAGGCTGACAGAGCTGTACTGGGCAGCAGTCAGCAAAAATCACAGAATGTCAACAAGCAGTACAAAAACCAAAGATGCCGTTAAGTCTGAGCGGCCATTAAAACAGGTAGGCCGTTAAATGAGGGATATCTGTATGAGCTATTATATTATCAAAACACTAATGAAAATGACTTGTCTTTCTTTAGAACACATGCTCTACAGTAACTTTTAAAATAAAATACTGCAGCCGCCAACAGATCCCAACATCTGGGTTCAGCCAACATTGACATCTCCCACGTCAGAGAAGGCAGGGATGAAAATCACTCAGGAAACCCAGATCTCTCACAGCACAGCAGTGACAGTACAGAAAGGGCCCACCTAGAATCAGCACTGCAAAACAGACACAGTCTCGAGAGGATCTTTAGCAAACCAATAAAGCGTCTATTCCTGTATTTCCTCAAGGGCTCTTTACTGCATCTCAGCAGCCTCCGTGAATTCACGGTTACACCGATCAATTGCAAAGCTGGTCTTACTGGGAGCTGTGTTCTGAATGTGCAGGATTCTGGCTCATTCAGGAGGAGCTTCTGCAGGTCACTGCAAGAGACCAATGAAACTAAAATGCTACTACTAAGGTATCACAGAACCTGCTTGACTCTAGAACTCACTGGAAACGCCAAACTTCCTGACAGTGAAACTGGCACTCCTGGAGCCTCTGCCCTGTCTGCCTCTGCAGTTAATACCTGGAGGGTGGACAGATAAAGTAGGTGTGGAGTAGAGGAGCTCACCAGCTAGGAGGGAAAGGCAAAACTTAGACACATAAAACCACCACGGAGCCGAAGTAAACAGTGATCATTAACTGTCCCATTGTTGCCTGTGGTGGCAGAGCACAGGACCCCTGAGGGGATGCGTGCGCCCCATGAATGAGGCTTATGTAATACCAGAAAGGTTTCCTTTCTAAAAAACTTGTTTACCTCCACATGAACCCATTCTATTACCACCTGGCCCTCTGCACAGCCGTCCTGCCTATACCTCAGGTGACCGGCAGCTCTTGGAGGATGGGGCTCCCAATCCCTTCTGGATCGGAACAGGCAAGCCAGGAATTTGTGGGGTATTGAGGCAAAAAAAGAAAAATAAAACCCTTATATATGTACAAAAAAAGGATGCTGAGATGCTATAAACATGTTGAGAGCTGTATCCCAAAAATAACCAAAAAGAGGCCGAGGCAGGAAGATCGTTGCAAGTTTGAGACCAGCCTGGGCTACGAAGTGAGCTCAGGGCCAGCCTGAACTGCATAGTGAGACCCTGTCTCAAAAAGACAGAAAATAAATAAATAAAATAAAAATAACCAAAAAGATGGTTTGTGAGTGTGAGCAGTGGGTCCTTAAATCCAAATAGTCATTAAATAGGTGGTGAAACGAGGAGAGTGTGAGGCCCACTGTGGGTGGCTGTTCATACAGGGGGAGCATGGGAAGAAGGGTAGGTCCGCCAGGAATTGTTGTGGTGACAGTTGAGTAAAGGGCTGGGGTGGGATGAGGGACTGGCTGTAGCTCAGGAATCCACATGAAGCCACAGGTGGTGGCACACACCTGTAATCCCAGCATGCTGGGAGGCTGAAGCAGAAAGATACTAAGTTTGAACCCCGACTGGGCGACTCAGCAACTTAGCAAGACTCTATCTCAACATAAAAAGTAAGAAAAGGACTGGGGATGGAGCTCATGCAAGAGTCCCTGGGTCAAACCCCAGTACCGCAAAAGAAAAAGAAAAAAATCCACATGAAAGAAAACCCCACAAGACAAAGCACATCTTCAGTGAGGAAACAGACAAAACACGAAGCCTTGCTCCAAGATTTGCCTGCTCCCTTGATAAACAGCACTCGCTGTGAGGGGCCCCTACCAAGCGCACAGGAGGTAACACAGATGCGACTCATTCTCTCCTGCAGCCCAGTGGTTGAGCAGTCATGCAATGACAAGACCACAAACCTTGCATATTTAATGTAAGAACTTGAGGAAAGGTGGGCTTGGTGCCACACCCACAATTCCAGCACTCTGAGAGGCTGAGGCAGGAGGATTACGAATTTGAGCCCAGCCTGGGCAACTTAGTGAGACCCTGTTTCAAAACAAAATAATTTAAAACTTTTAAAAAGGGCTGGGGAGGCCAGGTGTGGTGGTGCACACCTGTAATCCCAGCACTCCAGAGGCTGAGGCAAGAGGATCGCTGTGCATTTGAGGCCAGCCTGAGCTACTGAGTTCAAGGTCAGCCTGAACTGCATAGCAAGTCTCTGTCTCAAAAAGTCAAAAAATAAAAATCAAATAAAAAGGGCTGGGGATGTATTGCTCAGTTTGAAAGACCTGGGTTCAATATCCAGTACAGCAAAAAAAACAAAACCACTGCCCTGCTGGAGAGTTGGTGGGAGGCTGCCTGGAAAGGAGGTCCCTAAGGACCCAGCAGGCAGCAGAGCCGGGCCCTGGGGCGGCAGGAGGGAGGGCGGCCTGGAGAGCTGGGGACTGGGTGGAAGCAGCAAGGCGCCCACCCACCGCTCACCTCGTGCAGCCCCGCGATGGCCTCGGCCCCGTACTCGCTCTGGATGATCGGCTTCCGGTAGGCGCGGTGCCAGGTCTCAAACTGCGTCTGCAGCTGCAGCTCGATCACCTCCAGGTGCCCGTAGTCGTGGTACCAGGAGTAGTAGCTGTTCACGCAGATCACGTCCACGTATGGGACCTGTGCGAGAACCACAGGCCTGTAAGGGGCGGAGACTGGGAGGGCACCGAGCAGCAGTCTCCCTGTGCACTTGGCCGGGGGAGACCAGGTGCCACGTGTCACAGGCCACGTCATGATGCCCTGGTTTCAGCCCAGCTACAGTGCTTCACAGGGGTGTTGGGCAAGGCACATGGCTTACCCCACCCATGTTAAATCTAAAATGCTGCTGTGCGTGGTGGCCCACGCCTTTAATCCGTGCACTCGGGAGGCTGAGGTAGGAGGAGCATTGTGAGTTCAAGGTCAGCTGAGCTACATGGTGTGACCCTGCCTCAAAAAACCAGGGCCAGGAGTTAGGCTCAGTGGCTTAAGCGCCTGTCTGACAAGCGCGAGGTTGTGAGTTCGATTCCCAGTGCCGCAAAAAATAAATAAGTAAATAAATCTAAAATGCTGGCTTCACAATTTCTTCTTAGATATTCTTGATCCTCCTGCCTCAGTCTCCCGGAGTGCTGGGACCACAGGCGTGTGACACCATTTGTCATCTGTCCTTACTGAGCCCACTTCTCTTCCTGTCACGCAGCTGCTTCGTTACTTCCCTTTGCCTCCCAGCTGAAGAGTACTTTCCTGCTACTGTGTTTGCAGCTTCAGCTCGACTCCTGCCGAGGTCAGACAGGGAGCCCTGGGCCACGAGGTGCCGTGGGGTACAGCCTAATCAAGGTCCCCACAGCAGTTTCATCACTGGAATCACTGGGGATTGTAACTCAGGCTCTGGCCAGGACTCACTAAAGTCGACCACAATCCTGAGCTCTGGACGCGGAGGAGCTCGCTCCGTGACTCTGCTGATCAGCGGGTCTCAGAAACACTGGGCAGATCGATTTATGCGCCCTCATTAAGTTGAGGTGCAAGAGCCTAGTGCACACAGCGTCTGTCCCCTCTGCGACAGCCTCCCTGGGTCTGGGTGCCACCCACCGTCAGTCCAGAGAGCACTGTGGACAGAACACGGGGACCTGAAGGACAGGCCTGGGGGGACAGGAGAAGCAGCGGGGACCCCAGCTCACCCCCAGGTCTGTGGCATAGTTGGAGTTGGTCACAAAGGTCACCGGCCGGGAGGGGTCCAAGGCTTTGGTGTGGGCGATCACTGTCCTGTCACAGGGGGCGGAAGACACGGCTCCATCAGCACACGGGGCTCTCGGCCTACTGGTGTCCTCTCCCCCCAAACCCACTCTCCTGTCCACAGAGCGGCTTTAATCCCTGCACTCTGGAGGCTAAGGCAGGAGAATCCCAAATTGGAGCCCAGACTGGGTGATTCAGCAACTTAATAAGACCTTGTCTCAAAACAGGCACTAAATGGCTGAGAAAAATAAGGAAATAAAAAATAAATGGCTGAAGAAGCTCCCCAAGATTGGGAAGGATGCGACATTAGTATGACAAACCACTGTGCTGATGGGTAGGCTAAGCTCTGCCAGTGCTGGTGGGGACGGGGCACAAAAGGCCCAGAGAAGGCACAAGTGACGTCACAGCTAAGAACTGCAGCGGGGAATTAGGGAGGGGCCGCTGCACGCCAACACATAACGGGACTGAGTGCACTTGGTCAGTTGAGGAAGCGGCAGGGCAAGGAGGAGGGGAGAGGAGACTGACAGAGGGACCAGCCTGCGGCAGGGGCGGGACCCAGAGCCCTAGCCAGGGCGCCCTCATTCCCAGAGGGCTTTGGGAGGGGCAGCGCTGGGACCCAGGCCTTCCTTCCCACTGAGTGCCATCCCTAGCCAGGGTCTCTTAACTTGCCCAGGCTGGGCTCCAACTTGTGATCCTCCAGCCTCCGCCTCCCAGTGCGCTGGGATGACAGGTCCTGCTGTCCCTAATTTTTCTTTTAATAGGAAGTCAGATGCATTGCAGGTTAACTCTAGATTCATTCAGAAGCGAATAGGTCAGAGAGGGCCTCACCAACGTGAAGTCCTGGGTGGATATTTGTTCCTCTGAACAGATGAAAGTACAGACGCCCCTGGGGCCCAGGGCCGGGGGACACTGCCTGACTCCCAGCACACGCCACCCCAGCAAGGGCCACCTCTGCCAGCTCCGGGCTGCCACCCTGGCCAGGCCAGGGCCACAGGTGTGCAGGGCACTCACTTGAAGTAGTACCCGGCAGGCTGCAGGAAGGAAGCGGGCTCATTGGCCACCGACCACATCACCACAGCCGGGTGGTTCTTGTCGCGACGCACCATCTCCTCCATCACCTGCAGGTGGTGCTGCAGGGACGCGTTGTGGAAGCTCTCACTGCAGGCGGGCGGGGAGGGAGTGCATGTCACCGCCTGCTGCCACCTTCCCCAGGGCCGGTCGGCGTGGGCAGTGGGCACTCACACCAGCACGATGCCCACCCCAGGACACTCATTGATGACCACGATCCCGTAGCGGTCGCAAAGCTGCATCACCTCCTCCGCATAGGGGTAGTGGCTGGTGCGGAAGGAGTTGGCCCCCAGCCAGCGCAGCAGGTTGAAGTCTTTCAGCAGCAGCGCCCAGTCGAAGCCCTTGCCTCGGATCTAGGGTATGAAGCAGAGTGAGCCCCGCCCACCACTGAGGAAGACACGCCCCCACTGAGGAAGGCACGCCCCCCCACCTGTCAGCCTGTGCACCAGCCTTTACTGTGTGGGACTGAACCCAGGGCCGGTACACTGAACTACATCCCCAGGCCAATTTTAATATTTTATTTTGAGATGGGGTCTCATTAAGTTACCCAGGCCTAGCTCATTCGACCTTGTGATCCTCCTGCCTCAGCCTCCTAAGTGTTGGGATTACAGCTATGCACCACCACACCAGGTTTATCATTTGCAGCAGTTTGCTTACATGTGCCAAGCTGCACTCAACGGCTTTGGGAGCGAGAGGAAGGAGAAAGGAAATGACCAAGAACACCCCACACAGGGGCTTGGGAGCCCCAACTCACATCTGAGTCCTCGTGCTTGTTGACGCCATGAAAGTAGAATGGCTTCCCATTGATGAGGAACTGACTCTCTGTGACAGCCACAGTACGAATCCCGACGGGGAGTGTGTAGAAGTCGGTCATGGGCCCCATCGCAGTCTGTGCGGTCATCCTCACCTATGAGAGCCACAGAGCCCAGATGAGGTCTGGCTATGTTGCCCAAGCTGGCTTCGAACTTCTAGGCTCAAGTGATCCTCCTGCCTCAGCCTCCCAATGAAGCACCCTCTACCAGAGTGAGCTGAGAAAGACCCTTGTGACCACCTTTGGGGCTGCAAGCAGAGACACAGCAATCACAGTCCCTAGTGCTGTCCCCCTGGGCCTGTTCTTCAAAGCTGGGCCTTCCCTTCAGGGTGGGGAATGGGGAGAACTTTAGGGACCCTGCCCCCCTCCCTGCTGGTCCCAGGCACCCAATGGGGGCAAAAGGCCTCCCTCAGTCCCAGGCCTGAGCCACCATTACCTCCAGTGAGTACAGATAGGCAGGGTCCTCGTGCATCAGGTACGGCCACCAGAGGTGGGCACCGGGCACCTGCAGCTGGCCCCTGCCTCCTGTCCCCTGGGCCACAACACTGCCTTCTGCGTCCAGGAGTCGCACTTGTAGCTCAAAGTGTTGGCTGCCCTGGGTGACAATCTGGTAATTCACCAGCCCTGCGAGAAACGAGATCCAGGCTGAGGGGCATTGTAACCTGGGTCACCCTGCAGCCACCACTTTGTGGGGTCCCCTTGGACTCTAACCCCCAGCAGACGCCACTTGTTTCCTGGTTACTTTCTGGCATTGGGGATGGAGCCCAGGGTCTTTGCACTGAGCTGAGTTCCAGCCCTTTTTAAAATGTTTTATTTTGAGACAGGGCTCTGCTGAGGTGTGAAGTTGCCCAGGCCGGGTGTTTCCTGAGCTCAGTGTGCAACAAGGGCAGATGACACCAGGACTGTGGCACTGCAGGAAAGACCCCACTTCCCCTTCGGCCCCACTTCCTCACAGTGAGGCCCCGCCAGCTGCTACGGCCTAGGTTCAGCTCCTAGGTGGACAGAAGCCTGCGAGGGCTAACACATCAAGTGCGCCTTTCTTTCTGGGGGATCTTTCCAAACAGGGATCAGAGCCGCCCTGAGTCTGGCTGAGGACACTTCCTGTGAGCAGCCCTCACCAGTGTCCTGGTCCACGCCTGTAGTGACCGTGATGTCATCGATGTAAGCGGTAGGCGTGGTGTAGAGCAGCACAGGCCGGTGCAGTCCCGCGTAGTTGAAGAAGTCAAAGTTTGTGTCCTGGATGAAGTAACCCCTGGGATACCTAGGGTTGGGGGACAACAGCCAGTTGTCCCAGGTCTCCCTGACCTCCCAAGTCCCAGGGCCTGGGATCGGCTAAGTCCACCCTGTCCCTGTCCGGCAGGGAGACGCTGCTCACCTGGAGGTATCGGTCTTGTAGAGGATGATCCCCGGCGGCAGGGTGTGTGGGGTGAGGGTGTTGTTGATGGCAATGGTCACGCGGCAGGAGGACAGGGGCCCCGTCTGGACCAGCTTGCTGATGTCGGCCTCAAAGGGGAGGTGGCCGCCCTCGTGCTCTGTCACGTGGACCCCATTCACCCACTACAGACACAGGAGATAAGGGGAGGAGAGGGGCCTCCCCAGCATGACAGGATGGGAGTCCCAAGGAGATCAGGCACCCCTCCCCCCACCCAAGACACTGACCCCACTGTGGGACCCCCAGGGCCACCCCAGAAGGCAGGCAGTCAGGTGACAGCTGGGAGCCAGGGAGCCCCTGCAGCCCAGCCCGCTGCTCCTGCACTGACCACGATGGCGTAGTAATGGGCGCTGCCAATCCTCAGGACCACCCTTGTGCGCAGATCTTGGGTCCATCGCTCGGGCAGGGCCACTTCCCGCTCGTACCACACCCAGCCCACGAAGTTTCGCAGCTGCTCATCTTGGCCCACGTCGTTGAAGCTGGACGGCACGGGCATGTCCAGGATGGGACCCGACTAGGGGAAGAAGAGCCCGGCTCAGGTCTGGGTTACCCAGCCCTCTGGGACCACGGCCCTTCGCAGCTGTACGCCGGGCACCGAGCCCAAGTACCGGCTTAGAGGTACGCTACAGGTACTGGCAGGACAGGTGTCACATAACTTACTCAGGCTCACACACCAGGTTGGCTTGTGCCAGATTACACAAAAGTACTTCCTCTGGGCACAGGGCACCAGGGCGGAGATCTCCAAAGAACAACTCCAAAGAACAACGAGCCCAGGGCGACGCCCAGCCTGCTCGAGGTAGGAAGGGCCAGACCCTGACTCAGCAGCAGGTGGTCACCAGCCACGGGGGAGAAGCCTGGTCCCAGCTGGGCCAACAGAGCCTCCACCCCGCCCCCGCCCCTGCCCCACTTCCTCCTTTGTGATCGCAGGGCGGCCGCGCTGAAACACGAGATGCACGCGGGCCAGGACCCGCCGGGTAGTGGGAGCGGCGGCAGTGACCCCGCCAAGTCCCCTTCTCTACGGGGATCTCCGAGGCAGGGGGTGCCCGAGACGCCCCCATTGGCGCGACCGGCCCGGCTCCCCCCAGGCTCCGCGCCCCCACGCCCGTGACCGCAACCTCCGCAGGGTCGACAGCCCCG
Organism: Dasyprocta punctata; assembly: GCA_004363535.1. Classification (NCBI taxonomy): domain Eukaryota; kingdom Metazoa; phylum Chordata; class Mammalia; order Rodentia; family Dasyproctidae; genus Dasyprocta; species Dasyprocta punctata. The sequence goes on along the minus strand of RJWM01005777.1, from coordinate 25,653 downwards.
GGGTGCAGGGTGAGGGGATCCGGGGCCCCACACCTCGCGCAGCGGCCGCTGGTACCACTGCTCCTCGAAGCCGCGGCGCCGGGCGGTGGAGAGGTCGGCGCGGAAGCTCCAGATGCCGTCGAGCTCCTTGCGCTCCCGCGACGGGCTCTCGCGGGGGTACAGCATCCCGCCCTGCAGCGCCAGCGCGCAGCCCCAGAGGAGCGCGCCGAGCACGGTCCAGTACCCGGCCGGAGTGCGAGCCATGATGCCGCGCCTGGCCGCCGGCGGCCGCGTTTGAGCCCGGCGCGCGGGGGGCGGGACGGGGTGGGTCACGTGTCCGCGCCAGAAGCCGCTGGCGCCATTTTGATTGAGGGCGAGCGCCAGAACTAGAGGACTCGGGTGAAGTCAGACGCCCTAGAGCCCTTGGCCCCAACCCGCAAGGGCGGAGACTCGGACCGCCCTCCCACGGCCATGCCTGGGATCCCTGCCTTCCCCGTCCAGGAACTGACTGATTGTCCCCGGCCGGGGCTAGGCAGAGGTGGGGTGTCCAAGGCGAGACTCCCCGAACTCCCCAGCTGCAGTGAACATTGCGATCTCTCAGCCTAGCAGGGCAGCGGGCGGGACCAGGAGACACCTCCTCCGGGCCTTGGGTCTGACCCTACCCGAAGACGGGGTGAAGGGGAAGGGCTGGAGGTGGGGCTTAGGGGATGTAGGCATTGGCCGAGTTGCACAAGTGTTTGCTTTGTTCTGGCTGCGCGCTCACTAAAGCAGCTTTCCGAAAGTGGACTTTGATATTGGAAAGGGAGGGAGATCCCGGGATAGTGAAATTAAATACAGGAGCTGCAAAAGTATAAAGCTTTTCCCAAAAGGTTATAAGTATAAGAAGCATACGATCCCCGGTGCCGCAAAAAAAAAAAAAAAAAAAAAAAAAAAGTAAGAAGCAGGGTGTAAGCCGGGCATGTTGGCGCACGCCTTTAAGCCCAGCACTCGGGAGGCTGAAGTAGGCGGAGCATTGTGAGTTCCAGGCCAGCTTGGGCTACAACGCGAGCACAAGGCCGACCTGAGCTACGTAGTGCGACCCTGCCTCGTAAAACTAGGACCGGGAGTTTGGCTCAGTGGCTTAAGCGCCTGTCTGGCAGGCACGAGGTTGTGAGTTCAATCCCAGGTGCCACAAAAAAAAAAAAAAAAAAGAAGAAGAAGAAACAGGGTGTAGTGGCACATGCCTGTAATCTCAGTGATGTGGGACTTCCAAATAATGTAAGAGAAATGCAACTCCCAGGCTGCTAGATGTCCCATAGTCCGAGTTTGTATTCCCCAAGATCGAAGAATGAATTCTGAGGAAGGACCGAGGTTAAGAATAAGAAATTTTATTGGGAGACAACTCCTGAGAGACAGGAGGGGACCCAGAAAATGGGTTCCCAATGAGCCCACTTCTCAAAGGAAGTTTTATAGAACGAAATCACGAGATGGGTACAAAATCGAGAGGTGGGTACCGCGTGGGACAAAGCTATGATCAGCAAGTAAGATTAAAAGTGGCTACTTAGGTAACGTCCATCCTTGGGGAATCAAATCATGTAGCAAATGTACATGGAAAAGATGAGGACCTTTTCTGGAAGAGGTGAGTCGGGAGGTCCTGGTCACCCACCCCAGTGACTGATGCCTGTTTAGAATATCAGTTATACTGTTTATCCATCAGGGAGTTATGTAGGCGTGGTCATTCCATCCTTATTTTGAGGCTTGCCTTCTAGGCACAGGTGAAATGTGTTCTTGTCTTCTGCACTGACTTTTTCCGGGGCCTAGTCCTGTCCGACTGCCTACAATATTTCCACCTAACTTAGCTATCTATTATACCAGCACTCTGGGAAGCTGAAGCAGGAGGATTGTAAGTTTGATCCCAGCCTGGGCAATGTAGCAACTTAGAGGGACATTATCTCAAAACTTAAAAATTTGTAAAGGAATGCTTCTCAGTATGAAGGCTCAATATTCAATCCCTAGAGAGTGGGGGGAGAGAAAGAAGAGGAAGAGGAAGGAAGGAAGAAAGAAAGAAGGAAGGAAGGAAAAGAGACCCCGAGATAAAAGAGGAAAAACCTTAAAGCTCTGAAATTAGCCTGAGAACCAGACCCCGGTCAGTAAAGCCCATCCGCCAAGCCACTTCCTTCTCGTGGATTGTGAGCCTTATACCCGTATGTGTATCGCTCTGGAAATGGAAATTTTGGAAGTCAGTAGTATAGTTAGAAACAATGGAGCAGGGGAAGTCACTCCCTTCCATCCATTCAATTATTTATTTATTTTGGTACCGGGAATTGAACTCGGGACCTTGTGCTTGCCAGGCAGGCACTTTGCAGATGAGTTAAATCCCCAGGCCCCATCCACTTAATTTTAAACAGCACCCTAGGGCATTCCACCCTTTCCTTGTTGCAAGAGAGATAAAAAAAGTAGCAGTAAGGCAGGAGGAGATCTCTGATGCTCCAGCTGAGAGGACATGCATGTTGGATCTCCTAGCCTAGTGATGGTCGACCTTTTAGTGCTTTCAATGATACAAACAGCCAGCTGTGGCAGGCGTGCCACACGTTCACCAACATTGTCCTAGCCTGACCTTCAGTCTCCTTCACCCTCCTCTGACCTCATTAAGGGCTCATAAATATGTGCTACATGTCATGCTTGTAATTAAGATCGAAGTGAATTCTGGGAGAAGCACTCGTGTTGAGAGCCCCTGAAATAACACAGCAGCCTGTCAATCACACCTGGAGATTCAGTGGAGGGCACCGGGTTGGATATGTAGAGCCTTTAAATTCACAAAGTCTGATTTATGGGCCGCTGCTGCAGTGCGCTGTGCTCTGGGCGCAGGGCCTTGACTTTCCGGTCACCTTGACACTACTTTTCTATTTGTGCCGTATCTTGGTACAGATTTGCCCTGAGCACAACTTCTGATCTTCCATAATCATAACTGCTTTCCAGTTGCCTCCCGGGCATGCGCTTTGCGGTTCTTTGCTCGCTGTAGGCAGAAGCGAGGATTCCATCCGCCCATCTCCGGGCAGCGACAGCACTGACAGCTGATGACATCACTGGGGCGTGAACGGAAGCAGAGTGGGCTCCAGACAGCCACAGGAGGCCCCAGTATGTTGAGTCCGGGCCGTAAAGGGACGGAATGAGCAGCCCACCGCCTCCTGGGTAATTGCAGACTCCTGGGCACATGGCCTCAGGACCTGCCGCCGCCCCCACCCCGCCCCGCTCAGCTCCTGGATATGACACACTTTGAACACCTCGTCGGCCTGGCTTATGTTTGAACTCCGGCTCACATTTGGTTTCTCCGTTCTTGCCATGAACCTGGAACCCACTGTCAACTGGATCTCCAAGCTGTGCCAGGCCGAGCCTTTGAACGGCCAAGACACACCCTTCCCGATGCTCAAGCTGCCTTCCGAGGTGGACCCAACCGGAAATTGCCTAAAACCTCACAACCATCTGCTGAGCTTCCATGCCATGAGCCCTTCCCCAGACTTCCCAAGACTGAGGCAGCTCCCAATTCCTTTTTCTTTTCTTTTCTTTTTTCTTTTCTTTTTTATTTTAAAGATAGGAAAATCCAACAAAACAAAACAGAACAAAGCCAATCAAAACAAAGCAGCAAAATTGGTACAGAACTTCAAAGCAGGATGCTAAGAAAACAACAGGGGCTAGCTACCATAGTATATCTTGTTATCTTCACAATAGTTGTCCATTCCATCAGGTATAGCAAAATCAAACCAAAAACAAAACAGAATAAAACCAATCAACGCAGAATATTGAATAAAGCAAAACAATTGGAACAAAGCAAAAGAGTGAGAACAATATTGGATTTCAAAGACAAGATAGAAGGAAATCCCCCATATTTGCTATGTTGCATACTGTCATCCTCCCAACAGATGCTTGGACCACTGACCCCAGGCCTAAAGAATCAACCAAATACAAGCATTTAGTTGCTTTATGTGCTTTAACTCAGCCTGTCCTCCAAACCAACAGGTTGCTTACGGGGCTGGGGGTAGGCTCACGGGAAGTGCCAACGTTTCTCTTCCTGGAAGCCGCATGACTTGTATGGCTTATCAGAAAGGTTGGCTAGTTGGCTTCTTGTTGGATCCTCCCAGTCCCAGCATGGTGGATTCTCAGGAGGCACTGATTTTTCTCTTCCTGGAAGCTGTGTGGCTTGCACAGCTTACCAGAAAGGCTGGCTAGTTGGCCCCAATTTCTTTCTTACAAGAAACCTTTGTCAGTACCCATCGTGACTCCTGGGTGACTGGCTGGGTTTGGAGCTCGGGCTTTTCTTTCAGCCTGGAAGCCCTTCCTCTTTACCCCTGACTGGAAAAAACTCTGCTCATCCCCCTCCTAATGCTGCACTACTCAGTTCAAATAATATAGAGAGCTCTTCCCAGACCTCGTCTTGGTCTGGGGAGTTTATATTTGTAATCCCAAGGAAAAGTTATTGGAATTTCAACAAGTTAATTCCAGTCTACCACTTACAGTGCAACCCACGGCGAGAATAATGATACTAAAACATATTTGTACTTATGGGGTGCCAAGGGGTCCTAAGTCTGGCCAGGATGAAGGTTGAGTGGAACACAGGCCACCCAAAGGGCCCAACCTAGATTTTATGAACTCATGAAGAAGGGAGGTGGCTGGAGGATAAGTGACTGCGAGAATGATGGGAAATAAGTGAGTACTATGAGCTGGGCTAGGCAGGAAACCTGAAACCACCTCTGCAATATGCAGAGAGAAAGATATGCAGAAAGACCAATCTGCATAGCACAACAGAGGTAGCATCTAATGTTTTAGGGGCTGGCCCTTAAACTCTGATATGCAAACTTTTCTGTCCTGGGGATTCATAGCCTCTTGTCCCAAGGTTCAATCCCAGTTGATGACCCTGGAGCAGTGGCTGCTCATCCCCTCCATCCAGCTCAACCATGGCTTGATGGGAGTCATGGGGCATGGAAACAGGAACTGTCACCTAGCTTCAAAGATTACGCATCAGCACCTCCGCCAGCCCTATTGGCATTGCTTAGAGCCGATTGAAGGGAAAAGGAAATGGCTTAGCCAGTTCTGTGCATATCAGCGCATGGAGATAGGACCAGGTTTAGCCAAAGTGGAGCTAAGTGATCTTTGTTCAGGAAGTGTTGTCCAGGGAGTCCTCCACAATCTTCACCTTCTTGGTCCAGGTCATTCTCCTGCCACCTACACAGACAGTCCCAAGTCCACTGAGGTGCTGGGCCCTTGGACTTAGTCTTTCAGGAGGTTGTAACAAAAATACCATAGACTGGAAAAGCAAAATCAATAGAAATTGATTGTTCATGGTTCAGGAGGCTGGGAAGTCCAAGATCAAGGGGAAAATACAGTACTGATGCCATCAGCCTCCGTTTCTAACTATATATACGCATTTTGTTTTATTTTATTTTATTTTGTTTTGGAGACAGGGTCTCACTATGCAGTTCAGTCTAGTTTGAACTCACTAGCCTAAGCTGGCCTCAAGCTCACAGTGATCCTCCTGCCTCAGCCTTCTGCTCAGATTACAGGCATGTGCTACTATGCCCCCATTTATTGAGCACTTACTCTTGTTTGCCCCACAGGAATGATTTGAATGAGGAAATGGATTCAGAGAGCCCACGTGACTCTACTACAGAAATCAAGTCAGTTTGGCTCTGAAGTCCAGGCCTAATTCCTGCCCTCCCCATGACCCAGAAGCTAAGGGACAGATGTGGTCGCTTAATTTTTGTCCACAGTGGAAAACAACTTTGTCAGTGCAAAGGATTGAGACTCAGATCTCAGCCCTACCTGGCAAGTGCTTGTCCCCAGTCCCTTGGCCTCTTTCTGATTTCCAGGATCACTTCCCAAATACACAGCTGTGTCTCACAGGTCTTTGTCTTCCCCTCTGCTTCCAACTGGACATGGCTGTAGGAAGGTGTATTGGTTTGATCCTGTGTCCTCCCAAGGCCTCATGTAATTTGGATGGGGCTGAGTCTGGTGTTTGTGATTGGTTTGTTGCCTAGAGCTGGGATTGGTGATGTGACTGTTGCACCTGCCCAGGGATGGAGCAGACATGCAGTGTAGAGAAGGCCGGTCTTCCTGTGCTCTGTCTTGCCTGGTTCGTGTGCCTTGCTGCTTGTGGCAGCCATGAATGGCTGCCCAGCCACGCTGCCCTGCCTTGCAGTCAGCTGAATATGGACTGAAATCTCCAAGAACTGTAAGAAATAAACCTTTCCTTCCCTAATTTTGGGCGTCATGTATTTTGTCTCAGCAACGAATGAAAAGTAACTAAGACAGAATTCAACATCCAGGGTGGGATTCGGGGACCACACAACTTTTGGGTTCACTTGGCAGCAGAGGCCCCATGTTGTGTAATAAGCAGAGGATGGCAAGTCCCAGAGTGCTTGGCACTGTGGTCATGCAGATACTCCTGTTGCAAACCGACATGGAGCACAGAGAGGAGGGAAACACTGACATGTGAGTAGCCAGGATGCACAAGTCACAGCCAAACAGGACTACAGGAAATTCTAGTGGTAGAGAGTAAGCTGCTTAGGCCAGGTGCCAGCAAACCTGGGAGAAAGAGAATGGCAGACTGTCCCCACCAACCTGCAGGACGGGGCACTGTGTGACAGCCAGACAGCCACCAGGCACGTCCAAGCAGGGCCTCCTCTCCAGCAGCTCACAGGAAGACCACTAAACTCCAAGGCCAGGATTTAACTATAAAATGTCCTAGCTCCTGGAGGCAGGGCTATGACTGGAGGAGGAGACCCTTTGCATTAGTCAGCTTCCCGTTACTATGACAATTAGCAGAGGCAATGGAGTTATAAAGAGGAAAGGTTGATCAAGCTCCTAATTTCAGAGCTCCCAGGCCATGATCGATTGGCCTCATTGCTTCTGGTCAGTGTGGCACAGCAAAATTACTCACCTTCCAGACAGGGAGCAGAGAGTGAGGAGGGCCCTGGGTGCCACTGTCCCTTTTGAGGGGACCCTCCTGGGACCACCCACTCAGCCTCCCTCTTGAAGGTGCCATTGCCTCCTAGGAGTAGCATGGGCTGGGATCCCATCCTTGAGCGCATTCTTGACCTTTGAGGAACATTGGCCCAAACCATGGCATGCTGAGACCCATGGATATGTGAGTGTTTGTGCCTGAATTTTTTTTTCTGGTTTATTTATTTATTTGGTGTTTCTGATACAGGGTTACACTACGTAGTTCAGGCTGGCCTTGAACTCACTATGTAGTCCAGGATGGCCTCGAATCTATAGTGATCCTCCTGCCTCAGCCTCCTCCGTGCTGGGACTACAGGCATGTGCCACCACACCACACTTTGTGTCTGAGAAGTCAGAGTTTCTTGGACCCTCTGAACAAGGACCGCTTTCTTATTCACCTTGAATTAGCCTCCACTTGATGGAAAGCAGAGATGCACATCTCAGTCAGACAGATAACTTGCAAGTGGTCTTCTCCCAGCTCCAAGCCCTCCCCTGGTTTGTCTGCTTGGGGCTCAGCAGGGCAAGAAGAGATGGTGCAGCCCTGCCCCGAGGAAAGGAAACAGCTCACTTCGAGTCAGGGTGACAGGTGCTGGCAGGGTTTCTGTGACGGGGTGACCTTGAGTGTATCAGGCTGGAATAGGGAGTAGAAGCCCAGGAGGTGCGGCTTCATCCACATGGGATTAGGATGCTCTGTGAGTCGGTGGAGAAGACACAGAATCAATCTTTTTTTCATGTGTGGGGTACTGGGGATTGAAGCCAGGGCCTTCACAGGGAGCTGCATCCCCAGCCCCCTTTAAATTTTTATTTTGAGACAGAATTTTGCTAAATTGCCTATGCTGGGCTTAATTTGGGGATCTTCCTGCTTCAGCCTCCCAAAGTGCTAGGATGACAGGTGTGCACCTGGAATTGTTCTTATTATACTGTGGAAGATTCCTCACACCTTGAGCACATTGGCAGCCAGCTGTAAATGAGGAGCAGGTGGCAGAACTACCTTGCTGGAGATTTGGGGAAGGCCAAGTGGAAGCCTGTTGTATGGGGTATGCTATGTCCCCCCAAGTCCTCGTATAATTTTGATGGGGCTGAGTTATTGATTTGTTATTGGTTTGTTGATTGACAATGTAAGCGCTGTGCCTGCCCAGGGGTGGAGCTGACATACAGCGTAACGGAAGGCGGGTCTTCCTCTTGTTCGCTTCCACTTCCGTCTCTTTCTCTCTCTTGCCAGCATGGCTTGCGGCTTGCAGCTTGCAGCCGCCATGAACTGTAGCCCCGTCACCCCATGCCGCCTTGGAGCCAACTTTATGGACTGAAACTCCTGAGAAACTGTAAGAATAAACCTTTCCTTCCCTAATTTTGGGTGTCAGGTATTTTGTCTCGGCAACGAGCGAAAAGTAACCAAGACACCTGTTAACCTCCCTCTCCCCGACCCTGCAGGCCGGGATTGTAAGGGGGAAGCTCCAGGGTGCTGCAGAGTGGAGTGGCCATCAAAGACAAAGTGTGCCAGAGGGGGAACCCCACTGCACTCAGTTCAGCCCAGTGGCCCCCACAAATACTGAGTCGGTGATGGAGAGTGAAACAGAATGACCAGGAACTCCCCCACTGGTGGCAGAAGCCCAGAAGCTGTGTCTTTCCTGGAAGAGACCGCATAGCTGCTGACCCCAAGTGTGTGTGACCTGACTGTCAAGCTCAACTGAGTCCACGTGACTGGCTTGGAAGCCACCAGGGGATGTGGAGCACACTGCTGGGTATCTTGGGGTCACAGAGGTGGGACCTGGGTCCATGTTTGGTCCCTAGCCCCTTCCTCTCTGGTGCTGTTTGTCTGTTTGCTGGCCACCAGGAACTGAGCACCTTTGCTCCTCCATACTGTGCTGTGATGGTTCTGCCATGGACACAACCAGCCATGGACTGAATCTCCTGAGACTATAAACCAAATTAAACCTCTCATCTTTTAGATTGTGGGTGTTGAGTACTGTGTTCCAGCAGTGGAAAAACTGACTAATACAAGTAGCTCCCAATAAGGCAAATGTTTGTTTTCTCTTTCTTTATCTCTCTCTTTATTTTTTTCTTTCTTTCTTTCTTTTTTTCTTTCTTTCTTTCTTTTTTTCATAGTTCTTTTTTTTCTTTCCTCCTCCTCCTCTTCCTTCTTCTTTTATCTCTTTCTTTCTCTCTTTCTTTTTTGAGACAGTCTTGCTGTGAACTTGGGCTGGTCTCAAGCTCACAATCTTCCTGCTTCAACCTCCTGGGTGCTGGGACTACAGGCATGCACCACCACACCCAGCAACTGTCTCCTTTCCAATCCCCATCAGCAAAGAGGATTAAAAGCAGATCATAGTTACAGGAAAAGACAATGGCTCACATGATCTAGCTCTGGCATTATGGTAACTCTCTGGAACTCTGTCATCCTGTAGTCCCTGAGGAACATGACATTCCACACTGTCCCACTGACACACTGCATTAACAATGCCATGCCGATTGGCTGGGTGTGGGTGGCCAAACTAAGCTGCAGGCAGTGAGAAGTCCACATGCCTCCCAGAGGTAGAAAGTGGACCCTGCAAAGTCTTGGCAGCCTCACATCGATGATACTTCCCAAGGTCTAATGGCCTGGGGACTACAAGTGTGTCCCCTCTAAGACAAAGGACAAGCTATTGCACCACGCTCTTGCTACCTGCAAGAAAAAGGTATAATATATCCTGGACCCTTTTGGACTCTGGAATCAGAATACATCACATCCGAGGGCACTGTTTTTCCACCCAAGAGAAACTAGTAACTCAAATTACTTTTGTTGTTGTTATTTTATTTTATTTTATTTATTCACTTATTTATTTTTGGTACTGGGGTTTGAACTCACAACCTTATACTGAGCTAAATCCCCAGCCCTATTTTTTGAGACAGGGTCTCACTATGTAGTTCAGGTTGGCCTTTGTATTGGGTGATATACTATGTACCCCCAAGTCCTCATATACTTTTGATGTGGCTGAGTCTGGCATGCGGATTGGCAATGTAAGTGCTGCACCCATCCAGGGGTGGAACTGACACACAGTGTAGATGAAGCGGGTTTCCACTCTCTCTGGTGTGCACCCTCTCTCTCTTGCCAGTGCGCCTAGCAGTTGCGGTTGCAGTTGCAGACACCATGAATGGCAGCCCTGCCATGCCATGCTGCCTTGGAGCCAACTAAGTGTGGACTGAAATTGCTGAGAAACTGTGAGAAATAAACCTTTCTTTCCCTAATTTTGGGCGTCAGGTATTTTGTCTCGGCAATGAGTAAAAAGTAACTAAGACAGCCTTGAACTCACTTTGTAGCCCAGTCTGGTTTCAAACTCACAATGATCCTCCTGCCTCAGCCTCCCAAGTGCTGGGATTAAAGGCGTGTGCCACCACACCTGGCTGTTGTTGTTGTTTTAAAATAGGGTCTCGGCCAGGCATGGTGGCCCATGCCTGTAATCCCAGCACTTGGAAGACAGAGGCAGGAGGATCATTGCAAGTTCAAGACCAGCCTGGGCTATAAAGTGAGCTCAAGGCTAGCCTGAACTGCATAGTGAGACCCTGTCTCAAAAAGACAAAAAAAAATTTAAGGCATGGTCTCTCTATGTAGTCCAGGCTGGCCTCAAACTCACTATGCAGCCAAGATTGACCTTGAACTCATGGCGATCCTCCTGCCTCAGCTCCCTGAGCTGTGGAATGTTATGGCTGATATCTAGTTGTCCCCCCAAAGCCCCATGCAGTCATAGGTGGGGCTGCTCTGAGGCGGCTGGATCTAGGATGTGCGATGCTGGCATTAATGGTACGATGCCAGGTGTGAGTGCTGCCTGCTCTAAGGGCGAGTAACCCGGATGGAACGTAAGGGACAGAGCAGGGCTGCTGCTGTCACTTGCTGCTGCTGCTGCTGTTGCTGCTGCTGATTGCTTTCTGCAGCCTCCTGTATGCTCTTCAATGTCCCTCTCTGATGCCACCCTGCCCTGGAGCCAGTCAGCTATGGGCTGAAACCTCTACACACTGTGAGCTGAGTAAGCCTTTCCTCCTCTCACTTTGGGCATCTGATATTTTGTTTCAGCAATGAGAAAAGTATCTAGGAGGAGGGCTAACAGCTGTGCGCTACCACCCTGGCAGTAACTCAAATTCACCATCATGCATCCCTGTTCTGAGTGAGGATTTGTGACCCTTCCCATGGTGCCTCTTTCTAACTTGCAGAAAGTGTTATGGGTTCAAAATCAGCATAGGAAACCAAGCAGCCAATTGTGATTTAGGGGAGCCTTTATTAGCTGAGCCTGGTGGCAGAACAGTGCAGACCCCATACAGCAGGCAGAATTTAAAGCAAAAAAGATCACATCCTGATTAGTACAGTCACCTGTTACTCTTGGCTAAATCTAGAACAAGGAGTTCAATCTGTAACTGACTGTGAACAATACAAAGAACTTGGTTTAGCAAATACATTGCTTTTAACACGCATATGTTCTTTCCGGGACAAACGAACCTCATTGTACTTTCTCTTAGTCACTTTCCACACCCTGGGGTGATCTGGGGGTTAGCTTTGTGGAATTTTCCTATGTGAACCATCACAGAAAGAAGGTCTGGAACTGTGTCACCTCAGCTCAAAGGACTCATTTTATCACGATAGAGGTGTGACCATGGGGACATGACCAGAGTCCACCATCCTTCCCTATAGCATCACTCAGAAGTATGTGGCTTGTAAGGAATGTGGAGTGGCTTGGGAAGGCTCAGTGAAGGTGCGACTTGGGAACAACATTGGGCCCATCTGGACAACAGCCAGGGAAAACACACAGTCCAAGGAAGAAAGGGAGTAGAAACAGGAAGCAGGAAGGACTCCTCTCGTCATTCTTCTGGGGACCCATTCCCAACTTTTCCAGTCTTCATAGTATTAGGATCCGGGATATTAGGAGGTCCCAGTCCCCAGCATCTGGGAAAGAGTGATGCTTTCATGGACGGCCACATGGACACACTGGGTTTGCTTTCCGTCATGTGACACAGTGCCAGAGAAGACCAAGTTTCGGGGTGGAAAGACTCATTTGGCTCACGGTTTCTGAGGGTTCAGTCCATGGTTCTTGGCTCGGTTGCTCTGGGACCTAGAGCAGAACATCATGGCAGAATGGCACCATTAAAATTTTCTGCAAAGATGACACCTGAATTTTGAATGGCAGGCTTTATGTCAACACCTCCAGTGTGTCTAGAAACACAACAGATGACACAGCCGTGTGGAATGGCACACCAGTGAGCTGAAAGCTTTCCCCAGAACTCTGTGAAGTATATCTCTAGGTTGACTCTCTCACCATTGCTCATAAATCTGTCCTACAATACTCTCCATTCTTAGGGGAGTTGTAGGACTTTCAGCAAAAAATCTAAAGCATATCTCAAAACATGCATGGGTGACCCATAGTTTTAGGATTCTGAACCCCAGAAGACCCTTACCCAAGACTCGGGGTGGGGTGGGGTGGCGATGTCTTTAAGGAACCTTGGAAACAGGCCAATGCTAGCCTCATAGAATGAGTTCTGCAGTGCTCTCTTCTCTTCAATCTTATGGACAGATTTAGGAAGGAATGGTGTTAATACTCCTTTAAATGACTTGGGCAAATTCCTGTCTTTTCAAGTTTCTCCAACTATCCCAAGGTTTTTGGATCTGCTAGGAAATGATCTTCCTTGAAATTCACCTGGAAAACCATCTGGCCTAGATCATTTTTTGCTGCGGGTTGGAGTACGATTCTAGCTTTCTACTTCCTATAAGATCTGTTGAGGTTTTCTATTTCTTCTTGTATCAATTTAACTAATTTGTGTGTTTCCAGGAAGTTGTTCATGTCATCCAGAGTGCTTAACTCATGGCTGTGCGGTTGTTCCTAGTATTCTGTTAATATCCATTTGATCTTTGTAAATCAGTAATAGTCCCACATTTTTGTTTGTTTCTGTTTTTTGAGACATGGTTTCCCTCTGTAGTTCAGGTTGGCCTTTCTTTCTGGGGACACAATTTTATCTACAAGAGTTGCCTTGTTTGAATGTGGGCTCCTTGCAGATGAGAGAAGGTCACACAGGATTGGATGAGCTCTGAATCTATTTCTCCATCAGTTTTGAAAGATAGTTTTGTCAGGTACATCAATCTGGGTTGAAAGTTGTTTTTGTTTAGAACTTGGAGTACTTCACTCCAAGCTCTCCTTGACTTGAGAGTTTGTGCTGAGAAGTCAGCTGTGAGTCTGATGGGGTTTCCTTTTTATGAGATTTTTTTCTTTTCTCTTAACACTTTTTAAGATTCTATTCTTTGCCAGACGTGGTAGCACACTCCTGTAATCCCAGCACTTGGGAAGCTGAGGTAGGAGAATTGCTTGCAAGTTCAAGACCATCCTGGGCTACAAAGTGAGCCCAAGGTCAGCCTGAACTAGTAAGACCCTGTCTCAAAAAGACAAAAAAAAAAAAAAAAAAAAAAAAAAAAAAAAAAAAAAAAAAAAAAAAAAAAAAAAAAAAAAAAAAAAAAAAAAAAAAAAGAAAGAAAGAAAAAGAAAGAAAGAAAGAAAGAAAGAAAGAAAGAAAGAAAGAAAGAAGATTCTCTTCTTGTGTTGAATTTCTGGAATCTTGACTATGCTATGCCTGGCTGTAGATTTTTTTTTGATCATGGCTAATTGGAGTTCTATATGCCTCGTTTAACTCATGCCAAAATTTTTTTTCTCAGTCAGTAATGTTTTCTGCCATGATGTCTGTGGACATTTTTAATGTCATTTGTGGTATCTCCTGCTTTTTCATTGACTCCAATTCAGTCTTAAATTATTTTTTTGTCTCATCTAGCAGCTGCTGGATTGATTTCTCATGACCTCTTGCTAGTTTTGAGAAATCTTTCTTCTCCTGGTCACTCACTGCAAACCTGTCTTCAAATATCTGAGATCTTGTCCTCCCATTGGCCTACCCTGCTTTGAATACTTTCAATGGAGTGTTTATTCTCCTGGACATCTGCTTGAATCTGCTTTATGGATTCCATTTCTTTCCTATGCTGTGCTTCCATAATTTGCTTAAGTTCATCTTTGTTTTTTTGGGGGTTTTTTTGTTTCTGTTTTTTCAGCACCGGGGCTTGAATTCATAACCTTGTGCCTGCCAGACAGGTGCTTAAGTCACTGAGCCAAACTCCTGGCCCTGGTTTTTTGAGGCAGGATCGCACTGTGTAGCTCAGGTTGGCCTTGCGCTTGTGTTGTAGCCCAAGCTGGCCTCGAATTCACAATGCTCCTCCTACTTCAGCCTCCACCATGCTCGGCTTTTTTTTTTTTTTTTTTTTTTTTTTTTTTTTTTTTTTTTTTTTGGTCTTTTTGAGACAAGGTCTCACTATGCAGTTCAGGCTGGCCTTGAGTTCCCTTTTGTAGTTCAGGCTTGTCTCAAGCTTGCAACAATCTGATCCTCCTGCCTCAGCCACCCAAGTGCTGGATTTACAGGTGTGTACCACCACGCCCGGCTTAAACTCATCTATTTTTTTTGTCTGTGTCTGCTCTAATGTTGCTAAGTATGGTGTGTGTTTTGGTAATCTGTAGTTATCTGGGAGATTATTTCTGATTTTGTTTTTTCCAGAGCCTCATTCAATTGCTTTGTTGTTACCACTTCAGAGAGGCCTGGTAGGGGGCTTTCAGATTGCCCTACCTCATTGTGCCCTGGATTTGTCTTTGGTGAACTTGATGTCTAGGGTTGAATTTTGCTTAAGTGTATTCTTATTCCCTTTCTTTCTTTTTTGTACCAGGGATCAAACTCACGACCTTGCACTTGCCAGGCAAGCACTTGTGCCTCTGAGCTAAATCCCCAGCCCAACAATCATTTTCTTTTCTTTTTTTAGTTTAATTCCTAGGGTGATGCTTGTAAGTTGCCTGTGGTAAGTTGTATTATTGCTAGTATTTAGGACCCTAAGGTGATGACTACTTCTTTGAGGTATCTTCCAGGTATGTTGGTTTTTGGGTTTGAGTCTGTTGGAAGATTTTACCTCTTTAGTTTGTTGGAGATGAGAAGTTGTTGCTTGTGTGGCCCAGTCCCTGGTTGTTTGGCACTGTGCCACTGTATTTTCTGTGACCCATAGTCAATCTCAGACATGGAATACCAGGACCAATAGCTGTTTAGAACAATTATGTCAATTTTGGCTATAGTGGTACCAATAGCATCAAACACAGCCTAGAAAATGACAAGCTGAACTAACCCTTAATTTGCCACTCTTAACCATATGAACTAGATCTGTGATTTTGTAACAAAATGTAAAACAAATCAGAAAATTATATGCAGTATATAAGTCCTTAATGTGTCGATTTTGCCCTTGGGGATTAAAATTTAAAATGGATTAAGGAGAAAACAGAAAATTGGAAGAAGAGGAAGAGATTAGAAGTAAGGTTGGAGGACAAAGGGGAATCATGCCAACTTTGGGAAACTGGTACAGAAGACTGAAGGAAAAGAGAGATGGCAGAGATAAATGGAAGAACAGAACAAAACCACACACACAAAGAGGCTAGGAACCATGCACACATTCATATGAAAACAATGTAGGAGAAAGAAAAAGAAAAAAAGAAAAACAAACAGTCCACTTCCAGGGTTCTTTCTGGTTTCCCTAGTAGACAACCTGTGGACACAGAGTCCCAGTTTGTGCCAATCTATCCCAGCAAGACATCAGTAGCTTTTTGTCAGGGTGGTGGATAATCTCAGCAAGCCTGCCCTGAGACCAGACTCATTGGGCTTGCTGCTGCCTGAGCAGTTTCTGCAGGTCTGAGCCCGAACAGGAGCTGCTAGATGGAGCCAGCAGCAGTTCTGGGTTCTGAGCTCAGCCAGCCTGTCTCCAAGATGGCTCCTGGCCAGTTCCTCTCTCCCACAGGAAGACTGAGTCCTTCTGCACCCACCTCCAGCCAGTGCAGTCCTCCAGGTCCACCACTCCCCTCCACTGCCACATCTCCCTGCAGAGGCCTCTGGGGTCACCAGCAGTCACTGTGACTATGACCATGCATCCCCAGGTTCCAACAGCTCCTCTTGTGCAGTGAGTCCCATCTCTGGGAGAAGGTGCCCCTGGCTACCGCCTTCTTCACTGAAGTTGTCTTGGTTACTTTTTACTCGTTGCTGAGACAAAATACCTGATGCCCAAAATTAGGGAAGGAAAGGTTTATTCTTACAGTTTCTCGGGAGTTTCAGTCCATTAGTTGGCTCCAAGTCAGCATTGGGTGGTGGGGCTACAATTCATGGTGGCTGCAAGCCACAAGGTTCGCTGGCAAGAGAGACAGGAAGGAAGCAGAAGCAGAACAGCAAGTGGAAGAGGAAGACCCGTCTTCCCTTACACTGTATCTCAGCTCGACCCCTGGGCGTGGGCAGCATTCACATTGCTAATCCCAGCGCTAGACAACAAACTGAACACAAGCAGCCCCATCAAAAGTATGAGGACTTGGGGGTACATAGCATATCACCCAATAAAGAAGTTTTTCTCTTCACTGTCTCTGTTGGCTTCAATTTTCACTTCAGATTCTTCCTGGGTCCAGTGGACCCACTTCCCTCCTTCTTGTCTTCCTCACAATGCTATATTCCAGTGTCTGGATGGCAACACTCAGAGAGGTTATTTTCTCTGCTGCTTACCGCTCTGCCACTTTGGTCTCCCTATCTGAGCTCTGAGACCAATGACCGGTGTCACTATAAGGACACCAGACCCACTGGGCCAGGTATGGGGCAACACGTGTAGACGGAGGTAGAGATGCTGAGTGATGTAGTCACAGCCATGCAACACCAAGGATTGGCACCCCTCACCGGCAACCAGGAGACAGATGTAGAACAGATTTTCCCTCAGGGTCCGGACAGAACCAACCCCATTAACAGGCTGAGTTTGGATTTTACACTTTCTGAAATGTGAGACAATAAATTTTTAGATTTATTGATTTACTTATTCTTTTGTAACATTGGGGAGTGAACCTAGGGCCTTTGCATTAGAGCTGTATCTCCAGCCCTATTTTATTGCATTATTTTCTTAAATGTTTGAGATAAGATCTTCCTAATTTGTGCAAACTGGGCTCCAGTTTTCAATCTTCTTGCCTCAGCCTCCTGAGCCACTGAGATTACAGGTATGCACCTCTGCCCTCAGTTTAAATTTCTGTTATTTTAAGTCACTAAGTTTGCAGTAACTTGTTGCAGTGGTCTCAGGACTCTTAACACGTCTATGTGGAAGGAGGCTCAGCATAACCAAAACTACGCCAGGCAGGGCCGATTATATTTACAGAAATGTCCACAACCATGTCAGTCACACATGCTCTTCAGTGAGGTGGCCAGACCCAGCCTGGAGGACTCCACCAGCCCCTCCACAGTCCGGGTAGTCAGGGCAGAAGGGCGGCTATGCCCACTTCCTGTCTCTGGAAAACCAGTTGCCAAGCAACAGGTGGTGCACATCTGTAATCTCACCACTCTGGGAGGCTGAGGCAGGAGGATTTTGAGTTTGAGTCTAGTCTGAGCAATTTAGTGACTTAGTGAGACCCTGATTCGCAAAAATAGAACAATGAAAAGGAAGGAAGGAGAAAACAAGAAGAAAGAAAAAAGAAAACTAGCAGGAAGGTGACAGGAGGGGACAAGATCCTGTGACAGGAAATGTAAAGCAACCACTAAAAGTGTGACAAGGCGTCATTGACACGGAAACGTGCACAGGATAGAAGAGATACGCGCGGACTCTTGGAAATACAGACTGTGACCAAAAAACGTAAATGTCGTAATTCTACATCTTCACTTCAAGTTTATGACAGTGAAAGACACAGCCAGGAATCCCCCTCCCAGTCTCGCCGCCTCCGCCATCCTTGCCGCTCTGCCGCTGCTCTGCGCCACCCGGCCCCTCCCGGGGCGCGGCGGCTGAGGACCCGGTCGGCGGAGAAGCCCAAGGCCGGGGTCCCGCTCGGTGACGGACTCAGCCCACCGTGGCCCCCGCGGGCCGTGTGGCAGATGGGTGACAGCCGGCGGTGACACGGACTCCGCCGCCCCGGAGATGGCAGTGAGTTCGAGGCCGGCCTGGGCCACGCAGTGGTCCAGCAGCAGCAGCAGCAGCAGACGGGGCGGCTCCCGCGAAGGGTCCCACGGCGCTGTGCTGCAGACCGCGACCGCGGGGACAGGTGTCCGCTGTCCGGGGGAACTGCAGCTGGGTCCCAGCACACCGGCCCGCGGACTCGCTCTGTGCTCGGCTCCCCGCCCCCCGCCCGTTCCCGCAGCGCATGCGCACAAGCCAGGCGCATTTCCGTTACCAAGCGGCCAACGACGGGTTCCACTCACCTCGAAAGGAGATGGACAGGGAAAACCCTGCTTCCGTGACAACAATGTCCTCTCCCTTTGTGGCACGCTCAGTCGGCTCAGATCCTTCTAGTCCAGTAGGATTTTGTTTATTTTGTTTGTTTTGAGACAGAGTCTATGTTTGAGGCAGGCTGGTCTCAAACTCACAGCAATCCTCCTGTCTCACCCTCCCAAGCGCTGGAATTACAGGCATGCGCCGCTACACCCGGCAGTCCTATCTTGTTTTGCATCTGATTTTTTAGCAATCCCTGCATAGCCTTAAAAATAACACTTTATCAATTGTAGAAACAATTTGATACATACTATCATCTCACATAATAACACATAATTATGTAAGTCCCATACTAATTTACATAAAATTAAGTGTGTAATACTATCTTATGTGCACATACGAATTAATGATATATGAAATGTATCTATAAATAAATATATGAAAGGTGGAGTCAGTTGGCTGGGTTTTTTGGCCCCCGTGGTACTAGGGATTGAATCCAGGGCCTTCACACTGAGCTACATCTCCAGCCCTTTTGAAACATTTTTTAAATCTTGAGACACACTCTAAGTCATTAATTTGGCCAGGCTTTTCTCCAACTTGCAATCCTCCTGCCTCAACCTCTCAGCGTGCTGGGGTTACAGATGTGCTCCATCTCACCCAGCCAGGCAGCTACTTTGCTAGCACTGCCTCACCCTGCCTAGTTGCAACTGGAGAAAGACAACATCTGGGGCAAGAAATTGCTCTGGACTCCCAAAACGATCCGAGCTGCCCACCTGAGAGCAGCTAGAGGAGTGCCTCTCTGGTTGGCCTGTTGAAGACTCTGATATGTGTTCTCCCTGCTGAATGTGACAGTTATGCCAGACACACAGCCATCAGGTGATGTAAGTGCCAAGTATGCTTAAAACCAATGTAAAGCCAGGCACAGTGGTGCACACCTGTAATCCCAGCACTTGAACTCACAATGATCCTCCTGCTTCAGCCTCCTGAGTGCTGGGATTAAAAATGTGCACCAACATGACCGGCTCAGAATTTAGAATTTTTAAAATAACTTCCTTAACATTTTAATCCTACAGCAGATTCCATCTAACTCTTCTGGGTTACCCTACACACAAATACCTGCTTCTAATGTTATGGTTGTGTCTAGCTATCCCCCCAAAACCTCATGCAGTCATAAGGGTTTTTTGGAGGTGGCTGAATCTAGAGTGTGTGACTGATTCCTGGTGCAAGGCTGGGAGTAATGGTGCTGGGATTAAGGGTGGGTGATGCTGGATCAGACCTCTGATTGGATTGGCACCACCTTAATCCCAGAGCGAATCCCCAGAGTGAATACAATAGAAGGGACAGAAAGAGCCTTGTCTCTCTTGTTGCTTTTGCTGTCTTCTGCCACCATGGACTGTTGCCCCTCTGCCATGTGCCTCCCTGCCTTGGAGCCAACTGATCATGGACTGAAACCTCCACACACTGTGAACTAATAAACCTTTCCTTCCTTAACTTTGGGTGTCAGGTATTTTGTATGAGCAACAAGGAAAGTAAGACAAATATTATCTGTGTTGTGTGGCATTCCTGTAAATTTGCTATTAAAATGCCCAAGAAAACCAGAAAGGAAGGAAGGAACAAAGAGAGGGAGAGATGGAGGAAGACAAGAAAGAAAAAGTTGAAATTAGTGAGTTGGATAAAAGGAAAATGTAAAAAAAAAAAGGGATTTGGGGAAAAAAAAAAGGATTTGGGCTGGGAGTGGTGACTCACACCTGTGATCCCAGGACTCAGGAGGCTGAGGCAGGAAGATCACTATGAGTTCAAGACCAGCCTGGATTACAAGTTCAAGGCCAACCTGAACTACATAAGGAGACCCTGTCTCAAAAAAACAAAGACAGGCCAGGTGTGGTGGTGCATGCTTGTCATCCCAGCACTTGGGAGGCTGAGGCAGGAGGATCTCTGGGAGTTCAAGGCCATCCTGGGTTGCAAAGTGATGAGACAGCCTGTCTGGTGTGAGATTGTGAGTTTGAGCCCCGGTGCCACAAAGTGATGAGACAGGATTCCACTATGTTGCCTGGGCTGATCGCAAACTCCTGGGCTCAGTGATCCTCCTGTCTCAGCCTCCAGAATTCTGTAGCTGGGACTACAGGTGTTCATGGCCACAGTTGGTGTTTGCAATTGGGTTTCAGCCACAGCCTCGTTCTTGTTACATGAGAAAAGGAGACAGAATCATGATCAAATTTGCAGGTGTCAACCACCAAGTTCATCATCTCCGGGAAGCTTTGAGCCCGTCCCTTCCCAGGTCAGCACAGAACTGTGGTCCCAGTGGCCAGTGGGAGGGCGGTGACCGTTTTTGTCTTTGGAGGATGCTGGCTGCAGGAGCGACAGCCGCTGCCCGGACCTCACAGACATGGGCTTCATTTGAGTGACAGCAGGCTGGGTGAAGTGGGTCCTGCCTCATCCCACGAGGTACCTAAAGCTCAGCACAAACTCAGCAAGGCAGTCCCCCACCCAAACTGAGCTTGCTTTATCTGGGTCCCTGTGTGAGAAACTCAAAATCTAAATAAAGAGCAAAATAAAAGATAGACAATCAGAAACAGAGCCAGGCGCTGTTCTGGTGGGGAGGTGGGAGAGTGTGGTAGACGGGGAATCACGCCTGTCCCAAGTCCTCGCCATGAATGTCTTCATTATGCACTATAAACATACTCATAGAAAAGCTGACAAATGCAACAAGAAACATAAATTGAGCTAAAAACAGGCAAAAAAAAAATTCAGGACTTCTGCCTGGTGTGATGGTGCACATGTATAATCTCAGCATGCTGGGAGGCTGAAGCAGGAGGACTGCAAGCTCCAGCCCATCCTGGGCACCTTAGCAAGACCTTGTCTTGAAATTTATAAATGGGCTGGGGATGTAGCTCAACGCAAAGGTTCTAGGTTCAGTTCCCAATATCACAAAAACAAAAAATTCATGACCTCATGATTTGGAGAATTCTTAGCCTAGCCACACTTATTGTTATCATGTGGTTTTTCATAGGGTCTCACTACGTAGTATAGGCTGGCCTTGAACTCACTGTGTAGCCCAGGCTGACCTTGAAGTCATGGCGATCCCTCTGCCTCAGCCTCCTGAGCTCTGGAATCACAGGTGTGCACCATCATGCCTGACTCATTTTCTTCCTTTCTAAATCGCGATGCCTGTGACATCAGCCCGCATCTGCCCAGCATTGCTTTGCACACAGGTGCCTTGCCCTAGAGTTTCTGTGTGTGATCTTGCTTCATCCTCTCCGGGCTCCCAGGAGGAAGCTGTGCAGGGACGCCCGGGCCTCGTCCACGCTAACCGAGCACGCGATGCAGGTGCCACAGGCTTTGAGTTTAAGGAGACGTGGGTGAGACTTGGACTTTGGTTGATGCATTAGTGTGCTGAGACTCTGGGGAGCCCTGGGATGGGGTTAATGTGTTTCTCACCTTAGCTACATGTGAATCTCTGAGCAGTAGGCCGCAGGCAGCAGGCTGTGGTAGGTGAATTGTGATCCCCAGAAATTCATGTTAAAATCCTGTGGGTATGTTCCCATAGAACCCAATCTACCTTAGAATCACTTTTTTTTTTTTCCTTTCAGGACTGGGGATTGAACCCAGAGCTTCCGCACTGAGCCACATCCCCAGCTCTTTAAAATATTTACTTTGTCACCAGGCATGGTGGTGCATGCCTGTAATCCCAGTACTCAGGAGGCTGAGGCAGGGGGACCCTTGTGAGTTTGAGACCGGTCTGGGCTGCAAAGTGAGTTCAGGGCCAGTCTGAACCATATAGCGAAACCCTGTCTCAAAAAGACTAATACAATAAAATAAAATATTTATGTTGAGACAGGGTCTTGACAGGTCTCTGAGTTGCTGAGGCTGGGCTCAGACTTGTGATCTTTCTGCCTTAGCCTGTGCTCTTAGCACATGGCGGTGTGTGCCATCATGCCCACCTAGAATCTAACCTTTAACCTCAAAGCTTAACATGGTACAAGGGACTCTGGAGACAAGAGGAATTTATGGATCCAGTGACTGCATTCATTTACCTCAAGGTGAAGCTAGGTGGTACATGCCTGTAATCCCAGCACCTGGGAGGCTGAGGCAGGAGGATCACTAGGCCAGCCTGGGCTACACAGTGAGTTTGAAGCCAGCCTGTGCTACACAGTGAGTTCTTTCAGGATAAGTGGAAAGAGGCTTCTCTGGAACCCACTAGAATTTGCCTCCCACCACGTGCCGGGCTGCGTGTGAGTTGCCCAGGAGGCAGAGGCCCTCATGCCTCAGTACCCCAGGCCCT
The DNA here is from genome assembly GCA_004363535.1 of Dasyprocta punctata. Lineage (NCBI taxonomy): Eukaryota > Metazoa > Chordata > Mammalia > Rodentia > Dasyproctidae > Dasyprocta > Dasyprocta punctata. The sequence continues at coordinate 3,172 of RJWM01005777.1, read as the reverse complement.
GCCAGGGTGGCACCTCCTGTCACCCACAGAGCTGACGCCACCTGGTTCCATCCTTCCTGGACCTGTAGCCTCCACCTCGCTGTCTGTGCCTTGGCTCAGGGTGACCTGAGCTGTTCTGCCGCTGCTGCAACAAAACCACAATTGTGGGGCCTGGAACAGAACTGTGTTATAATCCTGGGGCTCAGAAGTGAACCCGGGTCTGGCCTGTATGGACGCAGAGGATCTGGTCCCCCAGCAGCAGTCTCACCCCACTGTCCCAGCTCCAGACACCTCTGCTGCCCTTTTGGAAAGGCCCCTGCGATGCCAGCTTGCCCAGCACCAAGCAAACTTCTAATCCGCTCTACTCTCGCTCTCCTGAGTTCCCATGGGTTAGGATCATCACTTTCACATTACCTGTTGTTTGATGGGCATAATCTTCTCCCGTTCTCTGCACTGCATTGTAGGCACTGCTAGGTCAGTGCTCCCGACCAAGCATGCAGGAGGCCCAGGGGGCTTTGTCAGAATTTAGCTTCTGGACCAGTGGGTGGGGGGCAAAACCCAGCTATGGTGCTGGCCTTAACCCTATGCATGAGGTCCTAGCGGCCATTAAGGACCCCCACCCCCACCACGTCAGGGGAATTGTTTATTTATTTATTTATTTATTTATTTATTTTTGTTGCAGCACCGCGGATCAAACTCACAACCTCGTACCTGCCAGGGCAGGCACTTAAGCCATTGAGCCAAACTGCCAGCCCTGGTTTTTTGAGGCAGGGTCGCACTATGTAGCTCAGGCTGGCCCCGCACTCGCGTTGTAGCCCAAGCTGGCCTGGAACTCACAATGCTCCTCCTACCTCAGCCTCCTGAGTGCTGGGATTAAAGGTATGCGCCACCACGCCCGGCTTGGGAAATTGTTAAGAGTGGCCCAGGCTCTACCTGGCTTAGCTGTAACTTGGCTTTCTTTTGGTGTTTGTGACAGGGTCTTGCCTTGTAGTTCAGGCTGGCCTTGGCCTCACTGTGTAGCCCAGGCTGGCCTCCAACCTGTGGAAATCCTCCTGCCTCAGCCCCCTGAGTGCTGCGATTGTAAGCATGTGCCACCTAGCCTGGCTCTACTGACCTGAAATGTGTTTCTGACTTCTTGTTCCTGGAAAGGATACGGACAGGAGCCACTTTGAAAAATGTTGTGATCTGCAGCTTTGGGTCTCTCTGGGATTTGGAGTCATTTCCCCTCTGCTGGGATTTTGGTTCCTTAGTTTACAAAAAGCTTTTTCTTGCTCCCAGAATCAGTGGGTGTTACACATTCTTTCTTCAGTTTAGCTTATTTTTCTTGTTAATAAAATATACATAGAAGACCGCATGAACAGCTCTCCTTGTATACAGAACAATTACCTCCACTTTGGCTAAACCTGGCCCTCTCTCCACGTACTGATACTCACAGAGCTGGCTAAGCCATTTCCTTTCCCCTTCAATTGGCTCTAAGCAATGGAAACAGGGCCAGCTGAGGTGCTGGTGTGCACTCTTTGAAGCCAAGTGACAGCCGTTTCCTCTCCCACTAAGTGGCTGAGCTCAGCGAGATGGCAGAGCCATTGCCCCAGGAATGTCAACTGAGTTCGAGCCTCAAGATAAGAGGGTATGACTTCCCAGGGCAGAATAAGTTCGCAAATTGGAACTGGAGCACGGGCCTCCTAAACGTTAAATGCTTCCTCAATTGTATTGTGCAGATTGGTCTTGCTGCATACCCTTCTCTCCGCATACTACAGAGCTGCTTTCTGGCCTCCCCACTAGCTCAGCTCACAGTACTCACGTAATTCCCACCATTTTCACTGGCATTCATCCTCCAGCCACTCCCTTCTTCACAAGTTAGGAAAATCTGGGTTAGGCTCTGGGTCGAGGCCTTTGTTTTGTGAACCCTCACCAGGACCGGACTCAGGACCACTTGGCTGCCCATGACTGTAAGTCTTAGTGTCTTTATTCTCACCGTGGGTTGCACTACAAGTGGTAGATTGGAATTAACTCAACAGAATTCCAATAACGTTTCCATGGGATTACAAATATAAACCTCCCAGATCGCAAGGAGGATGGGAAATGGGCTTCAGTAATGTAAATATCAGACTTTCTTATTATTTTGTGTGTGTGTGGTACTGAGAATTGAACCCAGGGCCTTTGCACTGAGTTACATCCCCAGCTTGTTTTAAAATATTTGTTGAGACAGGGTCTTGCTTACTCGCTAGACTGCCACGCTGGGCTTGAACTTGCAATCCTCCTGCCTCAGCCTCCCACAGTGCTAGGATGACAGGCTGCCCCACCATGCCTGGTAAATGTCAGACATTTCTTACAGGATGTTGGTGTGATTGTGCAGACGAGGTCGTCCATCCCATGTCTCTAGAATACTTGTCCCCTGCCTGGCCTGGCTGTCACCTGCCCCACTGTCCCTGTGGTGGGGTGACGCCCTCTGCGCACATCTCTGTGGCACTGACTTTACAGCCCTGGAGCTGATGGGCGCATTGCTCCCTGGCGGGAAGGAGGCAGCATCTTCTGTGTTTGCGTATGTGGTGCGGGAATCCAACCCACAGGCCCTCCGCCACTGAGCTTCATCCCCGGCTCCTTTTATTTTTTATTTTGAGACAAGGTCTTGCTAAGTTACTCAATTGCCCAGGCTGAGCTTGAACTTGGGATCCTCCTGCCTCAGCCTCCCACAGTGCTGGGGTCACAGGCCCGCCTGCCATGCCTGGCTTCCTCTCTCCGAAGCTCTGCATGCAGCTAACCGGCACCAGCATCCCGCGGTTGCCCTGCAGTCCTGCCGCAGGGCTCGGGCTGGTGACCCACTCTGAGGGTGTCAGGGGAGAGCGGGAGCAAAGGGAACCCATCCCGGCCACAGGGCCCAGCGGGGTTCCAAGGCCACGATGGTCGGGGTCCCCGCTCCCCTTCCTGTCTCAGGCACCAGGCCAGACAGGGGCGGGCGCGGCGTGCCGGATCACTGGGGCGCGGGCGCGGGGCTCGGGGGCTGCTGAGCACATAGCAGGGCCCGCAGCTGGCCGATCTGCCAGTCCACGCTGGAGCGCGCCGTGCCGCCCAGGGCGCTGTACTGCTCCACACTGTGTGCGTAGTCCCACACGCGGCCCACGTCGCCGGAGAACAGAGGGCTGCAGGCGGCAAGGCGGGCGGTGGGCGGGGCGGGAAGGGGGCGGGGCGAGCA
>RJWM01005776.1:0-89406 GCA_004363535.1 Dasyprocta punctata | reverse complement strand
ACATGGAACTCTATATTGACTCACAAAGAATCATCAGAACAGCATGAATCCCCAAATGGCTTACATAGTTCTAGAAGGTACTGGAATGCTATTGTGCATCATAGAACAAAGATGGTTACAAAAAGAGAAAGATGAAAGAAAAGCAAGTGAAAGCATATCAAAGCCTACCAAGATAAATGAATACTGGACACCAACAGAACAATTGCTTGGAAATATTTTGTACCTCTGAGTCTCTTCTAGCACCAGTCAATGCCTCAAACTGACTTGATGTAGGTTCAAATGCCCACAAATAGTGTAGGTACTGCATCACCCTCAAATCTCACTGGCTACTAGTAGCTCCCTGAAATGACTTGCAATGTGTCAGAAATGGTCCCAATTTGTGAAGCTTCTTATATTACCTGCACAGCGGTGCTGAAAGACCTAGGACATGGTCCGAATGGTAGAAAGATACTTCTCTGGCATGCATCTTCTGGTGAAAAACCAGGGAGAATCTGTCAGTTTCAGAAATAATCTTTTGTTTTTCCTTTTACCAAAATATTTATGGCAGCTCATACCATGAACAGGAATGAAGGAAGACTCCAGAGTTTCTTGAGTTCTGACCACAGCAGTCAGTCCATTTTCCTAAGTTTTGGATGGGGTGACTACCTCTGAGGGGTGGGGACTTACCTCCTAGTTGGTCCACCAAAACCATTACTTGCCATTTAAATTCATATAGTTAAGTTTGTTTGCTCACCAGTGACCCAATAAAAGGAGGTCATAACTATTGGCTATTCAAAGCTAGCTCCAAGAAGGCAGAGGGGGCCATTTGCCTCAAGTCACCACATCATCATGTACAGGTGAGTAATAAAATTTTATAGCAAAGAGGAGACGGAGGCAGGAACAGAGAGTAATAAAGTGAATCTCCAAACCTGCTTTGTCTGTTTTAGTTCATTGTCCTCTTTCTTGTGGAGAGAGACCTGTGTTCCAGGCCTTCTGAGGTCAACATCTGTGTATTTTGTCACTTTATCTGGATTTAGGAGAGGAGGGAGTGTTTGTTACATGTTCAGGAGAAGGAAGCCTGCCCAATTTGTGTAAATCTAAATGAAAAAAAAATGTAACTTTCAAAGTCTATTTTAATCTCAGCACTCAGGAGGCTGAGGCAGAAGGATCATTGTGAGTTTGAGACCAGCCTGGGCTACAAAGTGAGCTCAAGGCCAGCCTGAACTGCATGGTGAGACCCTGTTTCAAAAAATAGGGTCAGGGATTTATCTCAGTGGCCTAACGCACCAGCCTGGCAGGCTTGAGGTTGTGAGTTTGACCCCTGGTACCGAAAATAATGAAAAATAAAGTTCCATTTTGCAGTGCTGGTGAAATGATCCCATCCTATTGAGATAGTTGCAGGTGCAAAGTTGCTGGAGAGCTTATTTATTCATATATATATATGTTTTATAGACAGGGTTTTGCTCTGCAGTTCAGACCAGCCTTGAGCTCACTATGTAGCCCAGGTTGGTCATGAACTTGAAGTCCTCTTGCCTCAGCCTCCCAAGTTATTTGTTTACTTTTGCAGAACAGTGAATTGAACATGAAGAAGGCCTGTACACTAACCTCCACTCTCAGTCTTTTAAATTTTTTGAAACATATTTTAAAACAGCATATCATTAAGTTGCCCCTGTGGGACTTGAACTTAAAATCTGTGGGCAGATGATGGCCACAGGAGTGACTGAATTTGGGTGTGATGTGGAACGAAATTGGGAACAACAGTTCCCATTCTCACAGAATGCATAGTTAGAGTTTAGAACAGATTCAGCAGGACATCAGGCACCAGAATTAAAATAAGGTCACTTAAACTAAGTTAACATGTGTCACCTAACAAACCAACCCTCTTCCCTCATAAAAATTTCTATACCATATGTTGCAAAAACTTTTCTTCTTTGTTCTTAGGTCCATAAGTTACAAATAAATAACCACAGAGGTCTCAACTCATTACTGTTTTCCTGAGACTTTGGAATCAGCCCCTCTGGGCCCTTTCGGTAACTGAAGTCTCATCTCTGAGTAATGTTTTTGTCTTGTAGGCAGCCATGGTCACACCCCGTGACAGGTGGCACCCAACGTGGGGCACAAACTCACATCTGAGACAAAGACATCGTGGGGCAGCTATTTGTGGTGTGAAGTACAAGACTGCAAGGCAAAACCTGCAGCCACAAAGCAGGGTAGGAGACCAGTCTGAGAAGTAACAAGGGTGTCCAGCTCTTCATGTCCCTGTGAGAAGATACTGACAGCCAGAGAGTAAACTGGGAAGTCACCAGCCATATCATGATTAGGTTTTTCAACCCAGAGCATTTTTAACTGTCCCATTACTAAGTAAGAGAGGGAAGTGCTTCTTTACATACTTTTTTCTTATATTTTACTTTTAACTTCTCGTTTGCATTACTATCATGGGTCAAATCTTCTCTAAAGAAGAAAACGCTTTCAGCAGCATGTGCGTTCTCTTTTAAACGTATCCAGCTGTGAAGTTTCAGAGCCCAAGCTTGTTGACTCGTTATCAGTCACCAACACAGTCTCTGGTTCACATTGGGTAGAAGCTTGGATTCAGAGGACTGGGAAGAAGATGGTTGCAAACAGAAACAATGTCTCAGCTTAGTCAACTGTGCTCATCTTGTTATGGGTCACCTCTGCAGGTTTGTTATTCCCACCATACAAACAAAAGAGGCTTCAAAAGAGAAACACTGGTCCCTTTCCCTGTCTACTTTGCCCCCTTCAAGAGCTTCAATTGTCCATCCATTTTCCCTTCTAGCAGACGTTCCTCTCAATGGAAGAAATTGAAATACTGCAGAAATGATTAAAACTTGCCACAATACAGGAATAGAATCTCGCAAAGTTCAAATTCTTCTGCAGCCGTGCAGCCCCAGCAACGTTAGAACCATGGCAAGGAAAGGATCACTTTAAATAAGATTGTAAAAATATTAAAGAAGATACTGGTGTAAAACCAAAGCAAAAATGTTCAAAATGTAGAAATGGGTATCATTGGGCTAATCAATGCCACTCTAAATTTGATTTAGGTGGAAATCCCATTTGAGGAAAAGGGAAAAAGGTCAAAACTCCCTGCACCCGAATAGTAATAGGAAGTGGATCCTGGAAGTTTCATGCCCCGACATGGTAGTCAAACCAAAGTCAGCATAACCTCTTTATGGATGTGGCTCACCATTGAAAACAGTTGCCACTGGTAGCACAGAAATTGATTCAGACGATGTGGGCCAAACTAAAATTATAGCAGCCTTAAGACATGTTCTCCCCAAAGAAACTTATTAATCTTTTTTAGAAGACGGGGGAGTCAGTGGGTAATTATAACACCTGTAGCTGCTTTGTTTGCACTGAAGAATTCGCTCTTGCAGGAGTATAAAATTACAGGCCAGCTTGCACTGCCTCTGGAGTCCAGTTTGGATCTAAACAAATAAATTCATTTATTTGTATTCAGGGTCCCACCAAGAAAGTTCTGTGCCGGTATAAAACTAGGTCGCATATTTGATGATACTATAATCTAATTCTATCTGGAATTATAATTTGCCTTTTAATGACGGTAGCAGGCCTTTATGAAATTCTGGGTTTTCTGGACCCTTGTTACAACTCTTTAGCCATTTACATTTCCCTATCAATAAATCCTCCTAGCACATAGCTATTCCCTTCTTCTACCTGTTACTAGAATTGATAATTATATTACAAACCTATAGATAAGTTCAGACGATTGCTTATTACACTTCTGACCATGTTAGAGTCTGCACTTCCCATTCTTATATTCTAGTTCTTATTCAGAACCTAAGACAATTGAACATAATTCCTCTCACTGTCATTAAGGAGCCTTTAAAGCCTTTAATGTTTCTTTGCTCACCTATGTCACCTCATTAATTGCTTGTGTTATCAATGATCATATTTACAATAAATATTACACCCACTATGACACTCAGAAAATTAGCCAAAGCAGGGCTCCTCGTCAATCTTGGTAACAAATTCTGCTCTTGAACAAATCATCTCAGCAGTTGAAAAATATCAGACAAAAACATGAAGCGAGAGAAGGGGAATTGGGAAAAAAAAGAATCAAGATGTATTCTATTCAGGTACAAATTCCTTATGATGATTACGATTTTTAGGCATATCAAAAGTGTATCAATAAAATTAATTAAATATATTTTCTGGGCATTCTTATTGCAGTTATTACTGTGGCTACTGCATTACGTGCTACAGCAGCAACTGCAGTGTTTGCTTTAACTTAATCAACTCAAACTTCTCAAACTAGGAGTGCCTGTTCCCAAAATGTTACTTTGGAATTATTGACCCAAACTAATATTGATGAAGAAATACTACAAAGACTTGTCACCCTTGAGACAGCTGTCAGCTGGCTCAGCAAACACCAACAAGTCCTGAAGACAGGTAGTCGGCTTAGTGTGTCACTGAGTATCACTTGATTATTGTTACTTCTGTGGCATTTTGTCATTCTGAATCTTGGGGGGAGGTTCAATGCTTTCTCCATGGTGCCTTACTTACAACCTCATGCCTGCCAAGCAGGCACTTAAGCCACTGAGCCAAACTCCCCGCCCTGCTTTTTTCGAGGCAGGGTCACACTATGTAGTTCAGGCCAGCCTTGCTCACACTGTAGCCCAAGCCGGCCTGGAACTCACAACGCTCCACCTACCTTAGCCTCCCCAGTGCTGGGATTAAAGGCGTGCGCCACCACGCCCGGCTCTTTCACACAAATTTGCACAGAGATATTGCTAATCCCCAGGCCCGACTTCAGCCCAGCATCATAAAGTTCAAATGAAGCTTCAGAGCATTACTTTGAATCATCTCAATACTATTGCCTACTGGCTCAGTCTTAAACTCTGGTTCTCTGGTCTCCACTTTTGCATTTGAATTCCTATAGTTATTGGAATAATCTTCTTTTTCCCTGCTCTTTCTTGTAGTCCACAGAACACCACATGCTGTTCCAGTGGAGCTTTTGTGCAGACGCCATGATGAAATTTCCGTATCAAGCCCAATACCCCTGTATCGTGTACCCTCCTCGCTCTGTCCAATATAGATTATAAAACAAAAAAACAGGAATTGTGGGGATCCACTGGCCGAAGGAGTGATTGGATTCAAATATAATAAGGAAGAGTACTTGGAACAACAGTTAGTATTCTCTCAGAATGCCTGGTTAGTTTAGAGCAGATTCTATAGGACATCAGTCGACAGCATTAAAAATAGTTTGTTCTCAGAGACGTTTGCTTTGGCAATCATGTCTGCTCTGCCCCCAGTAAGATTACTTAAACTAAGTCAACATGTGTCACATAACAAACCATACTTTTCCAGCCCTTTCCCCTGACAAAACCTCCTATACCATATGTTCCAAAGGTTTTTCTTCTATGTCTTTGTTCTCACGTCCTTGAGTTACAAATAAATAATCTCAGGGGTCTCAACTTATTGCTGTTTTTCTGAGACTTTGGAATCAGTTCTGCTGGGTCCTCTTGGTGTCTGAACTAAATCCCTTCTCTGAGAATCTTTTTCAGCCTGCATGCAGCCATGGTCACACACTGTGACAGAAATCCACCTTCCTCAGTCTCTCCAGTTGCTAGGATTGCAGATGTGTATTATGCAGCTAACATGGAAAGTTGAATTTAGTCCAAGATGCATATTTTGCTGTTGCTCCCCTTTCATTGTCCTCAGTCTCCCAAGCCATTGTGTAGAAGGAAGAGAGATGAAAAATTCTTCAGTGAGGAAAAGAAAAGTACAATAGAGAATGAACAGTTAAAGTAGGGCTAACTGTGTCCCAGTGGGATTTAAGGACTACTGAGTCAGTGTGTTAGAGAGAATGAGCCAACAATACAGGAAAGAAGGTGAAACTATAAAGCAGGTATACCAGTGCAGTTATGATTAAACTCAGGGAATTACCTGGAGGCATATGGAATGGTTGATGCATTGTATAAATTTGAGAAGTTTAGAAACTTAACTAAATAACTCAACAGTTCTACATCCTGGGATGTAGAAGACATGCCCTAGGCTGGCTGTTTATGATATATGATTTTGTAATGGTTAATTCATCATGTCAATGTGAGAAGTTTAGAAGTTTAACTAAGTGACTCAGCAGGGAGCCAGGGTCTTCACTTTTCAAACATTCTGAACCAGTGCAAGAGAAGGGCAGGGAGATGATGTGAATGCTACAACTGCCTGCTTGCAATATAAAGGAGAAAAAGAGGCTTGTTCCCCTTTTTTATTTTTGCTTTTTCTATCTTCTGCCACCATGAGCGGTTGTCCCTCTGGCATGATATTCTACCTTGAAGACAGATGATTATAGATTGAAAGTTCTACAAACTGGGAGCTAAATAAACCTTTGCTTCTTTAATTTTGGGTGTCAGGTATTTTGTTTCAGCAATGAAAAAGAAGTAACTAAAACAGAATAATACTTGCTCTAGGATAGAGGAGAAGGAAAAGAATATTAGAGGAGAGATACTGTAGAAACAAGACCATAGGTTGCCTAAATAAACATCTGCAAGTATGTTTTAATAGAGAATTAAGTAGCAAGTTATGTAGGAGACTGAGAAAAAAGAATGATCCAGGAAACAAATGTTTGAGAGATAAGGGAACTTTGGGTTGAAATTTTTTGAGCAGAAACAACCAATAAAATACAATTGAATGATAATCAATGCTCAGTGATTTAATAAAATGTTTGGGGTAAGGAGAGGGGAGAATGACCTGCATAGAATAAAGGAGAAGGAGAATAAGACCAATATTTATCTGGGCCAAAAGTGAAGAGAGAAAAGGGAGAAGGGAAAGAGAAAAAGAGAGAGAGAACAAAATAAATCCCAAAATACGTGTTTCCATTGTGACTAGAATGCCCACATAATTTTTAAAATCTTAGCACAAATCAATAAGATTTTTGAGTTTTCACAGTTTAAGCTCATTGGAAATTTCCAGATTTCTCTTTTATGCTTCCCTCATCACGTGTCTGAGCTTCACTTTTCTGGAGTCTGACCTCTTTTCTGATAAAGCATTGACTCTCTGCGAAAAAGAAAAAAATTTCTTTTTTCTTTGTGCGGCACCGGGGTTTGAACTCACAACCCCGCGCCTGCCTGACAGGCGTGTAAGCTGCTGAGCCAAACTCCCAGCCCTGGTTTTTTGAGGCAGGGTCATACTGTGTAGCTCAGGCCGGTCTTGCACTCGCGTTGTAGCCCAAGCGGGCCTCGAACTCACAACGCTCCACCTACCTCAGCCTCCCGAGTGCTGGGATTAAAGGCGTGCACCACCACACCCGGCTGAAAAAGAAAACTTTTAAGAGGCCATATCCGCCATGCCAAACCTGTACATGAAATGTTTCTTTTTAACTTGTTAATTACAGTAAGATTTTTAAAAATGAAATTTGCATTTTTCTCTTCAATTGAAATAATCTGATTCATAAATAACTTTCTAGTGATAGTCTCCATTTGCATGTGAATTTTCTGACTTAGATTTGAAATAAAAATTATTAGACAATACTAATTCAATCTTCCTTTGCTAGCAAATTATCATAAAGCTCCTATTGGTATTTCTAGAAACTATGATAGTATTTATCTAAATACTTTTTTTTTTTAGTTTTACTGTGCAAACTGGTACTAAACTCACTATGTACCCCAGGTTGTTCTCAAATGCATGGCAATCATCCTGCCTCAGCTTCCTGAGTTACTGAATAACAGGTTTGTACCACCACACCTGATTTCATCACACTTTTTACATTAAAATAAATGCAATTATTTTAATTATTTTAACTAATAATAGCTCACAGATGAACAATCTTCCAAAGTGATCAATGATCTTAACAATCTTACTTTGTTATTGAAACTATTATCATCTATGGCAGCCAAGGAACCATGAGAATTCTTCCCATCAACCAGAAAACTTGTTTTATGAGGAAGTTTTCACTTGGGCTGCCAACAGGACACAGGGACTAGGATTTGTTGTTAACATTTTCTAATCATAATACTTCGTGTCTATCTACGCAACTGATTCTTAAGAATTGAACTCAATTGTCTGCAAGTTCTTCTGGTAAGACTCAACTCTTCTTGTCACTTCAAGTCAAGAATAAGCTGATGCTATCCTGAAATAAATTCTTAGTCTTATTTTTCATTTCCTCTATCTCCTTTAAAAGCCCTATAACAATAAGACCTAGACATTGAAGGAAAACCTTGCTCACACTGCCAATTTGAAATAAAGTTTTAATTATAATTTCAGAGTCATAAGAACTGTGCATTGCACTCAAGAACATTTTATTATTGATTTAAAAGATTTATGAAATAGCATGGCACAAATGATCATTTCATCAGAGTGGTTTTAGATCACTAACTGCACCTCCTCCATCTTTTTCCTGCACGTGATGCTCATTTTGAGTAACACATGAGGATATATGACTAAGCAGTTTTAAATACACAACTTGCCAACTGTGACCATTGATTGCAATTATCAATTTGACTGGATTAACAAAGGTCTAGCAGATAGTAGAGTCCACCTCTGGGGTATATTTGTGTGGGATTTGTAGTTAAAGCATTGAGCATTGTACCTGATTCCTATTCCTCTCTTTGTTGCATTTTGCAGTCTGCTCTCCTTCCCAGCTGCCGTAAGGTGAAAAGCTCTATTCCAATATTCCTTTCCCCTATCATACTTCTGCCTTAAAGTCAACCAACTACAAACTGTAATCTTTATAACTATGAGTCAAAACATTTCTTCCTTTAGATTATGAATATCCATTATTTGGTGCCAACAGTGGGAATGGTGACTACTACAGAAAACTGGTACTAGAAGTGGGATGGTTGTGTAACTATATCTGATTGTGTAGTTCAGAAGTCTTTGGAATTGACATATGGGAGGTGTATGAAAAACTGCAGTGATGCAAGGTACAGAAACTCTAGAATTTTGTAAGCAGAGCTTAATGGGTAATTCTTGTCAGAAATCAGAAGATCAAAATACTAATAAGAGTGCAGACAGTAAAGGCCAGGCTCTTGATGTTTTAGTTGGGAATGAAGACAGTATTGGAAATGAAACTACAAGCCATGTATATTGATACTCTGGTAAAATATCTATATATATTTTACTATGTTCAGAGACTTTGCTGGATACTAAGTTTAAGCCTAGTACACTAAGTATCCTAGTCAATTTTCTCAATGCAGAGTCAAAACACCTAATACCAACAAATTAAAGCAGAAGAAGTTGAATTTTGCACACCATTTGCAGAGGTTTCAGTCTATAGTCAGCTGGTTCCAGAGCAGGACAGAGCAGGAGACGAGCATGGCAGAGAAATGACTTATGGAATATTGAAGGGAAGGCAGAAAAGGACCAAAGGAAGAGGGAGTAGATATATTTTTCCAGGTGGTACCAAAGAATATGTAGTTGCTGATTAGATAAGTCCCATTCAAAACAAATGAGACATTGGACAAGGACAAGAAGAAAGTTGCCTTGAAAGCATCACAGGAACAAGCAATACTGGATTCATCACAGGTTTAAGAGAACAAAATTGTCTATTTTTCATTTCAGAAGACATCTTTTTGGGTCTGGTGCTCAAGAAAGGTAGCCGGGGTAACTGGTTTCCTGGAATTTATTTCACTATACTCAGCCACTGAAGTACTGAGAGGTCACTGCAACCATGGTTCAAAAGGGCATGGTTTTTGCTTGAGTTAATGATAGACCTTGACATCATCCTTCTGATGTTGTTTGTTGAGGTATGCATAATGTAAGAAATAGGGAGTCAATCAGGCTTTCACCCAGATTTCAAAAAAGATTTAGGAGCCTAGAAAATATGTTTTTGAAAGATGGTATGTTAAGATGTGGTAATGAAGCCAAGTGTGTAAGAGGAATCTTGAGAAGTTTGAGAGGCCAAGGACATTAAAGGTCTACCAAGGAAAGCTTTGAGTGGGGCCAAACCAAGAGTGAGGCCTTGCAGCCTGCCACCGACAGAACCATGGGGTGGGGCACCCGAATTCTCCATAATTCGAGTCTGACCACCATGCTCCTTTGAAGCTGCACATGTAACTACAGGACATAATATGAACATGAAAATACAGAACATAATAATTTCTTTGCTGGACTTTGGTCTTACCTGATTTAAATCTTTCCTATCTTTGGAATGGTAATATTTACCAGGGTCATTGTACCTTGGGAGAATGAATTGTATTTTTGATGTTTACAGTGACGCACAGCTAAGAATTTGCTTTAGACTATCAGAAGAGTTGGACTTTTTCACAATGCTGAGACTAGGGAGACTTTGGGTAAGTATTTCTGCATTTCTGGATGGATGTGGGATAGTTGTATCACGTTAGATGGAATTACAAACCTGTTGGTGTATTCATTTGGAGGTTAAGTATGGTTTGAGGAAATGTGTTTGGTTTTCAACTTGACAAGGGGCAGATTTTGATTATCAGTCATATTTATCATTTGACTGGATTTGGCAGATGCCTAGCTGGTTACTAAAACAAGCACATTTTTAGGTGTGTCTGTGTGGCTCATGGAGGCATTGCCTTGATGACTACACTGCTTTCTAACATTTTGACTCTTGGTGCCCCCTTCAATCTGTTCTGCTTTCTGACCTCCATGAAGTGAGCAGTTAGTTTCACCATGCACTTTTCTCTTTTTGTTTTTGTTTTTGTTTTTGTTTTTGTTTTTGTTTTTGTTTTTGTTTGCGGCACCGGGGATTGAATTCACAACCTCGCACCTGCCAGGGTAGGTGCTTAAGCCACTGAGACAAACTCCCAGCCCTGGTATTTTGAGGCAGGGTTGTGCTATGTAGCTCAGGCCAGCCTTGTACTCGCACTGTAGCCCAAGCCAGCCTCGAACTCACAACACTCCTCCTACCTCAGCCTCCCAAATGCTGGGATTAAAGGCGTGTGCCACCACACCCGGCTCACCATGCACTTTTCTAATGAATTTTTTGCTTTGGATCCAGGAAACTATTGACATAAATCAAAAGATAAATAAACCATCTCTTTCTTTAATTTGTGATCATTCATTTTTTTTTTGTCCCAGTAATGAGAAAGCAGACAAATACAACAACATTATTTAACTGGCTATACCTGCAAATAATCAATACATATTGCTAAAAATATGCTGCTTATAAAGACTTTCCATGTCCAACATGGTAAGAGATGGCATATATATGTTAAGTAAAATTCCTTTCCATAAGAAAGTAAAATAAATACTTCTTTTCCAGATACCCTCATAAATAGGAGAAGCAGATCACAGACTTACTTCCAATTCTGTTCTTCATAGAGGGAAGAGAAATAGCTATAAAAGAGCATATAATATATCAGGTAATACATATTCTAGTCATTAAATGAAGGGTTTTGTATTTTTTATTGTAATATAATTGCAACTATAATTTATTAAAGTGATATGACTATTAATGTTTTTTTTAGAACTTGTTTGTACTACACAGTGTTTACATTCTTTGTGCAGAGTCAGTATGGTACATAAAACATCTAATTTCCTTTTTTCATCTCCTTTCCTTTTTCTCTCTCACCCTCCATCCATTTCTTGATCCTCTTCCCATTTGAGATGTTTCCCTACTTCCAATTATCTATTTTTTATTTTAATCTTTATTTAGTTTTGGTTTCCCAAGTATGAGAAACTATTCAATATTAAAGCTTATGTGTCTGATTTATTTCACTTGACACTATGGTCTCAAGCCACATTATTTTGGTCTTCAGCCACATTTACTAATGACTCGACCTTTCCTTTCTTGATAGCAGAGTAGTACTTCATTGTGTGTAAAAACCACATTTTATTTATCCATTCATCTGTTTATGAAAATATTGTCTATTTCCAAGATTAAACTATTATAAATTGTGATAGCATTTTAAATCACTGATATCCAAATAATATGTTTCCTTTGTGGTAGATTTTTTGAAATGTCTACTCTATGTTTTAACATCAGTCATATCCTAGGACAAAACGTGTATCTAATGAGGGAAATCTTTTTCATAGAAAATAGTCATATGTCTATTCACACACCATCACATGTGGACTCTCAAATATGCACATGTCCAAGTATACATGCCTAAATAAACTCAGTCTTTGTGTAAATATTTAATATTTTCCATATTTTGCTCATGAATAATATTCATTGTTTTTACCTCCAACTCTACCATCAGTGTCTAAACAATGATCTTTTTTTGATGGCTGTCAAAGCATGCAGTCACAATTCAACTATGTACCATTCTTTCATTCATGCTGGCTAATCAGGTGAATCGGCACCCAGTTGCATCCTCTTGCATGCTTTGATTTCACAAAATCATTAATCAGATTCCCAATTGGGTCAAAGCATTTCCAAAGTCAGTGAAATCCTATGCCTGGCCATTTCTAAATCACAGATGTGCATCTTGTTCCTAGTTCAGAGAAACTTTATCTTATAGAGCTGGTAATTTTATGATTCACCTTTAAAACTCTTCCTTAATTATCTGCAGATTTGATTTTTGAAACCTTGATCATAAAAGGAGTATGTATTTGCTTTGTTACATCTTTTCCTTAGTTCCATGTCATTTAGATTTCCAAAGTTCTTATTAACTCTATGGATGGGAAAAGAAAACATATAAAATTCAGCAATTTGTGTCACAAATATAAAAAAAATTTAAAAGTGATCCATAAATACAGACTTCTGACATGCAAATTTATAAACATTAAATTTGCACTTGCATGTACTTTTATAATTATTTATCAGAAAACGTTATTTATCAGCAAAGCTCTTTATGAGATTCTTGTTATGTAGCAATGGAAATATGATTTTGTAACTAGGTAAATGAATAAATTTAAATACTAAAAAATAACAAACATTACAACATAATACTAGTTATAATCATAGTTAGAATGCATGTCTAAAAGTCAAATAATCTAATAATACATTGTAAAAAATAAACCATTAGGTAAGTTGTATGCATCAAATTCCTAAAGTAAACAATGAATTTACAGGAAAATTTAATAGTCACATTCATCCACCAAGATAAGTACAATAATCTGGAGTTGAGGGTATTTAAGGATCAAAGAATGTAAGTACTTTGTAAGGAACTACAGAGATAAGATTGAAACATAAATTTGTGTGTTGTTTATTTGTTTTAATTTCCAAACTCCAATTTTGGGGTGTGGTTCTCAGTTACAAATTTGCCTGTCCACAAATACTGATGTCACCAGATAATGCTTTTTTAGTTCTTTTTTCTATGTGGAGTTACGTTACGGAATTTTCATTCACACAAGTAACAGTGTGAACCAGACAAATAATGATGCTAGATGTTAGAAACTGACTAACTGGTCAGAAGATCTAATTCACTCGCCCTATCAAACATGTTTCTTTTTTGCATATAAAATATTGTTGAAATAAGTGTTCTCATTTGTGCTTTGCTTATTTTTATTTTCATAAAATAATTGCAGAGTAGCTGTGACAAAAACTATATGGCATACAAACCTAAGAGATGTGTACTTGGCTCTTTATGGATAGGATCTACAATCGCCACAAGTATTTAGGGTCACTGTTTCAGAATCAGACAACAGAAATTTAGGTCAAAAATGTAACACTTACTAGTTGTATAACCAACAACAGGTCATAAGACTATTTAAACATCATTTTTGTTATATATAAATTAGGAAAGATGGTAAAACCTACTTCATTTAGAAGATGTTTTGAGAATAAATTGAGATGAAGAATAAAGCAGCATGGAAAAATTCCTGGTAATAAGAGAAGCTTATTATTATTTAGTAACATTTTGAATGTGTGTTTATGCTTTTTTGCTTGCAATTAAAAGTGACATGTGTCACAAAATTCTACTTTTATAGTTAAAATGCAAATATCTCATCGTTGTTTTATTCTGAAATTCAACAGGTTCCCAAGTATAATCTCCTGTTAGAAAACTTTTTCTGTTTCTGAATCCAGGATCTTGCCTTCTTGACTATTAAGCAGTAAATTATATAATGTAATAAAAATTTAACTTATCTATACAGTTATAATTTAACTTTTTCTAGATAATATGCCCAGTACTAAATTTATTATATGCATGAATTATAAAACAACATTTGTGATTATGTTAATGAAAAACTGTTCAATAATTCTATAAAGTTGTTGAAATACAAACTATTTGTTTCTGTAACAGGCTATCTCTTGGGTAAGACAAGAAGTAGTAAAGAGAAGTAAAACCCAGATACACTCTCTGGTTTTACTTGCAACAGAGCAATGTATAATTATATTAATACAAAAGTCACAATAATTATCTTCACTTCCTCTATGATTAAAAACAGGTGTACAATGAATAATTCACTCATAACTGTGGTGTACTTCATATGTATCTACTATGGATATTATACCAGTATTTTATTTCTGCTCATGGGTCTTCTACTCATTTAATTAACTTCTTGTATCAAAGCTTTAAACAGAACTAGTACATGTGCTTAGTGAACTGCTTTTCTTAAAAGAAAGTATTCATTTAATTACTTTCTAAATTTATAACTGTATTTCATCTACCATACAGACAGGGAAGTTAATCTTTATATCATGAAAACTTAATTTTGTCATTTTATAAAAGCCTAGAAAAGATGTGCTTCTATTTTTTTCCAATTTTGTTCATAGACATATACCTTTACCTTTATTTTGTTCAAATGCTTAGTTAACCCAAAGTTACAAACTTTTAAAACCAATCTGACTGAGACTTCCTTGAAGATGGCAGAACAATAAGCAGCAGAGTAAACAGGCTTTCTGAGAGACACAGTCCAGATGCTGGAATACAGCATCATGGGGAAGACAAGAAGAAAGGAAGTGGGTTCTCTGGACCCAGGAAGCATCTAAAGCAAGAACTGAAACCCACAGTAAGGGTAAAAAGAAAAACTTATAGGAAGAAGGTGGTAACTGGTGGCACCTTTGCCCGGAGCCTGATCCACTATACTAGAGGAGCTACTGGAACCTGGGGACACATGATCAAGGTGATGTGGTAGCAGTGACCCTGGAGGCCTCTGCAGAGAGAGGCAGAATTGGAGAAGAGTGGGAGTGGACAGGGGGAGCAGACCTGGAAGACTGAACTGGCTGGCAGTGGGTACAGAGGACTCCGTCCTCCAACAGAAGAGAGCAATTGGCCAGGAGCCATTTTGGAGTTGGGCTGGACAAGCCCTGAACCAGAACTGTTCCTGGCTTCCTCCAGCAGCTCCTAGCTGAGCTCAGACCCGTGGAAATTGCTCCCACTGAGCCCTGCACCTGCATTCTAGGGGCCATCTCAGAGGGTCCCTGCAGGTAAACAGCTTGGACTGGAGGCAGTGGCTCCACACATGCTCCAGGGGCTGTAGTAGAGGATCCCACTACTGACCAGCCCAGGTTTGCAGGCAGGGACCAGCCCCACCCCCGTGCACTTCACCAGCCATCAGAGAGCCAGTGCAGGTTGGGAAAAGCAGCAGCCAGCCCTGCACCAGCTCACCCAGTGGCCACCATCAGATATCCGTAGCCAGCACTGGCTAGAAGAATCAAACAGGCTCACTTCACAGAAATTGTAGTCAGTGCAGGAAGTGCCTCAGACCCCAGTACCCATTTGTCTAGAAGAATCCAGGAATATGTTAAGACAAAGAAACAAAAGGCAGTCTCTGTTCTCCAATCCAAGCAGAGCTAGTCCAGGAGATGTGAACACGAAAAATATAAAGAGTCGCACAACTGAAGTTTCAGAGGTAGTGGCAACTGAAGTAAAGAAACTTCATGAGACTATAAAACAAATTAGAACAGAAATACTAACTCAGGTAAAAGAAGAAATGAAAAACATAATAAAAGAATTGCTAGGCATCACTAAAGCAGACATAGATAAACAAATGGAGCATATGAAAATGAGAGAAACCTTGAATGAACAATAATAAAAAGATTTAGAATACATGAAATAGATTCAAAGAGATATCCGGGAAATTAAAAACTCCATTGCAAGTTGGCAAAACTACTTGAAAAAAACTGAAGATAAACTTTCAAACCTTGAAGACAGGTTCGCGGCTTATGATCCCAAAAAGAAAGGTCTCTTAAAAATAATGAGGAACCTGGAAGTAACAATTCAATGGCTGAAAGACAACCCAGAGAAACATAACTTAAGAATAAAAGTTGTGAGTGAAAGAGCAGGGGTCAATACAAATGACATTAAAAGTCTATTTACAGAAATAATATCAGAAAACTTTCCAAGCATGGGAAAAAGAAGTGACATTTAGATAAGTGAAGCAAATAGAACTTCAGCTAGCCATAACCAAAATAAATCTATAACCAGACATATATTAATCAAGATCCCAGAAACTCAAGACAAGAACAGAATAGGAAAAGCTGTTAGAGAAAAGAAACAGATCACCTATAAAGGGAAACCCATCAGAATCACGACAGACTTCTCAACACAAAGCATCAAGTCAAGAAGAGCTTGGAGTGAAGTATTTCAAGTCCTGAAAGAAAACAACTTCCAACCCAGAATGATGTACCCTGTCAAACTATCTTTCAAAATTAATGGAGAAACAAGATACTTCCATAACAAAGAACAACTGAAGGAATTCAAGGCCATGAAACCAATCCTACAAAGAGTACTGATGGCAACTGCTTAGAAAATCACAAGAGGCATTATGGTAGCCAGTGTTGTTTTACTATTGTTTTGAAGTCCTGTATGGCTTCCTTTGTTTTGTTTTTATTGATTTTATTCTGTACTCTTTTGTTTGATTATATTATGCCTGGTGGTATGCAAAATAATTTTGAAGATATCAAGAGGTATTATAAGGGGAAAGGAGGAAAGAAAGAAGGGAAAAGGAAAAAGACATAAATTTGTATATATGTATACATGAGATAGTTAAAATGACTATACTACTAAATGCATTAGTTATTGAAAAAGAACAGTTAATACTCATATGATTAGATCAATTTTACATGACTATATCTGTTAATCTAAACAACCATTTTGAAGGCAACAATATGCAATATTACAACCATTGTCAAATTCCTATCATCTCATTTTGTAAACCTATAATGTTATTATATTGAATTTGTTGTTGTTGTTTGTCTCTTTTGCTTTTTTTTTCTTTTCTGTGCCTTTTTTCTCTTAAATAAAAAATTTTAACAAAAAAAAAAATCTGAAGCACATATTTGACTTCAAATATAATTTATCAGTGTTAAAACAAGAATGACAATTTTACGTTCTTACCAGGTCCTGAGCAGGGACTCTTTGCTTTTTTTCCAACTTTATCAGTATGCATTTTGAGTGTATAATGATTACATTCACTGTAAGGGATTGGTACATGTACATAACACATTTCACTTCCCTTCTTTTGTCCTTCTCCCAGCCCCTTTTATTTTTTCAGGATCAGATTCATTTAACTCATAAAACCTTGTAAAGTTAGTTGTCATATATACAGAAGGAAAATGAGACATATAACCCAAAGAATATATAAAACATATAAGACAATTGTACTAAGATACATTTGGGCTCCTAAATACATTGTCTCCACTTTTTCCTATTATCTGTCATATATATCTTACTCTTGAGAAATCTCTTTCCATCCTAAAAAGTGTCATTTTTACGTGTAATAGGGTTCTATCCTATGTTTTCTCTGTGTTGGCTTGCATAACTCTGAATGAATTTTATTTTGTTGTATTTTTGATTTATTGATATAATTAAAATATAACAAAGGGCATTGTGGCTAGTTTATCTTAAATCTTCAATAAAATTGTCTAATAAAATGTTCAGAATTCACAAGGTTTTTCATACATAGGAAATATAATTAATGTGTACCACTCAGGCAAAGAAGTATTTGAATTTTCCAAAGACTAATACTAGATAATAGTTCTCTGTTATCATCACATCTGCATTGCATTATCTTGCCTCATATTGATATGAATTAAGTCAGTAGTGTTTGCATTGCAAATATGCTATCCTGTGTTTTCAAAGTTGTTTCAGTCTGTTACAAGGGTTGCAAGGAAGTCCTATTGTTATAAAAAAGAAAAAAAGGTAAGGATAATTAGGATACTATAGTAAATACATATTTTCAGTATTTCTTGTAATGAAAGATGCTTGAGATCTTATCTTCCTATTGAAACAGATATTAGAATATCTTCTCAACAAAACAGAAGCAAGTTATTTTCAAATGTCAAATATATCTGTCAGTAATAACAAACCTTTTAAGATAATGTACTGAAGACCTGCTCTCCATGCATGACAGTATGGCTCTCCCTGCAGGCAGACCTCCTAGTAGGTTCACACAACCTTTTCCAGGCAGAGATTTTGGGAACATTTCAAAAGACTTTTCTCTAAAATACTTATTAGTTAATGAATGGAGCACAGAAAAAGACTGTAATAGTATGAATAAATGTGACAATCAATGACTTTCAAGGCTTATTTTAACATTGTCTTCTCATGTCATTCAAAAACTGCACCATATGGATTTTTGTTGCTATGTTGAGTCAATTTTTGTATATTAGTTTATCAATATAATTGATTCTTATTGAGACTGATGAAATGAATATATATATATATATATATATATATATATATATATATATCAGGACATTTTTTTCAAGTCCTATTGAAATAATAATAGAAGGATTGTTTCAAGTTCAAGACCAACCTGGGCTACAAAGTGAGTTCAAGACGAGTCAGAACTGAATAGTGAGACCCTGTCTCAAAAAGACTACATATATATATATGTATACATAAATACATATATATATATATATATATATATACGTATATATGTATGTAGTATATATATATATATATATATATATATATATATATATATAAAATAATGGTAATGGAGGGTAAGAACCCAAACAAAACAAAGACCTGAAAAAAAGTGGAAAGGACATAACAGGAGATATCAAATATTTAAAAACTTGAAAAATAGATGATTTCATAACTGAGAAAAGAAAGACAATCCAAACTTCAGCAGTTAAATGAGAAGTCAAATGAACAAAGATATTGCAATTAAAAAATTGCAGTCACAGAACTGAAGGCACATGAGTCATTTGAAAGAAAAAAGAAAAACATGAATATGACTTGAACATTAATTTAATTGTCAGTCAATGTAAATATCAAATTAAATGGATTAACTGCGGTCTTCTCAGTCATATAAACTACTACTTTCTGATAGAATAAAAGTAGATTGCAGTTAATTTTTAATCTATTAAAATGTAAACAACAAAAAACAAGAAATAATGGATTGTGGGGCTGCCCAACATTGTTGTCTGCATGATGATACCTAAAACTTCCTTCAAGATTGAGCTGACATAAAGAAAAATGAGAAAAATATATATATACACACATACATAGCTTACATGAAAAACTCAAAGGAAAATTAAAGTTAATCCCATTTATTAATAGAAAAGCAAAATACTAGAAAACAGATTTAATATCTGATTATGAAAACATCAAGGAACGTCAAATCATATTAAGATTACTAAAGGATCAAAATAAACCTAAGTAACATAACAAGTCTGTGTCCTTAGTGCACACTGAAGAGTGGAGGGATGTTACGGTCTGTGTCTCACGTAGTCAAGACTGCAGTCTTCTAGAGTTTGTAATTCATTCACGGTCCAATGCAGGAATTACGGGTGTGAATGTGACACCTTCCCTAAGGCAGGTAGCCTAAGTACATCATAAAGGACAGAGAGAGTCTTCTCTTGTGCTTGTCCCTTTTTATTGTCGTTGCTTTTGCTGTCTTCTGCCTCCATGAATGGTTGCTCTTCTGCCATGCCATCCTGATTTAGAGTCAGCTGATTATGGACAGAAACCTCCCCCAAACTGTGAGCTAAATAAACCTTTCTTTCTTTAATTTTAGGTGTCAGGTGTTTTGTCTCAACAATGACAGAAAGGTAACTAATACAAGGGAATGCTTTTTAATTAAAGATAAGGCATGTGTAAAATCCATTTAATGCAAATTAATTTTGCTATACATTAAACCTAAAAGTGTGTTAACTATATAACACTTAATGCATTTATTTGTTTATTTTTGTCTCATTTTACCCTGCACTCAATTGCATGACAATAAGTATTTGAAGACAAAAATACAAATAGTTCCTAGTTCACAAAATAGTAAAATGATTGTTATTTAAGCTTTTAAGTACGGACTAATTCAAATGTATGAACTGATTTTTATAATCCTCTTCCTGAAACCCCTGTCTCAAACCTTAAAAGAATGCCTTCTTTCTGTTTCGTTAGTTTTCAATTGTTTATTGATTGTCTAATATTGACAGGCTTTTTCTTAGTCATTGAGATGCAAGGGTAAATCAGATCTGGAAGAATGTGGGCATTTATATTTCTCTCAGGTATAACTCCAACTAAGCTTTTCCCATAAATTGCCTGATTTATTCCTTCCCTACTGAAATGAAACACTCTTTACTTTGTTATTCGCTCATGTAGGCAAGGCACAATTAATTACTAGATTCATATGAACATACATGACATTTTATTATACTTTCTTTTTTATCGTCTCCCACACACAGCGCAAGACAATTGTACCTTATCTATAGAATATTTGAAACATAACAAACAGCCAACAATAAAAAAGAAAAGAAACCATGACAAATTTGCAGCACAGCCCTGAATACCAAAGTCTGTATTTGCCATGGTAACTAAAGAGGAAATTCTCCACTGAATGGGCATTAAATGTCTGAATGTCATAACTTGTTATTAAGGCCTTGTAAGCAACATAAAAGATTATGAGATATGTCAAAAAATCTATGCTGCAAAGGTAATGTTTTTATTGGGAAGAATAAAATGATGTCACAGTATGTATTTTCTCCAGCATATATAGCTGAGAAAAACTCATATAACAGCAAATAGCTGCAAAAATAAGCAGGTTATGCTGGGATCAGATAAAATGCTTTTAATGCCAAGAGATGTGACTTGTTCTGGAAAAAGAAATTGTCTTTTTGTGGACAATAACTACTTTAACCAATACAGTCTTTACAACTTCTGACCTGTCAAATTTTTCATAAATTACTTGAAGAAAATATAAATGATTCTTTCAATAAAACATTTTTTCTCCTGTGATAGGCCCATTTATTTATTTTTGCCTGCAGTAACCTTTGGGAAAATCTACGGACAAAGAATTATCTTAAGAATGACTTCAGTCAAATATTAGTGTTTATGTTCAGAAGAACACTATTCAGCTCTGGGGAAATATAGAAACTTAAGAGAAAAGCATACAGTATGGTGATTTTCATAGCAGAACAATATTTTAGAGGTGCAATTGAAATAATTTTGGTTATTGTTAGGGAATAATTTTGTATGGGTATTTCCTGTGTCTGTAAAACTGAGAGTAGCTTTTGTTCCTTTCAAAAATTTTATTAGTTTTTGTAATTTTTATATTTTATTTTTTACATTTGAAAATAAAATTTTACACAGTCACCATGTATTATATATTTTGAAGTATAAATATGTTGTGAAATGAACAAATCTTACTAATTAACATACATATGATATATACATGTTATAATGGGTATTATTTTTAATTGTGAGAACACTTTACTAATAGTATTTTTGAAGAATAGAATATAACATTAGCTGTAATTACCATGTTGTAGAATAAAATGTCTTGTACTTATTTCTCTTCATTGAAGTTTTGTATCCTTTGACCAACACCTACCAGTAGTCTCCTGGACTATCTTTCAGTTATGTTTGTAATAATGAGTCGTGGCAGAAGCTAGAAACAAAGCATTTCTCCAAAGCAGAGGGCAGGGCACTTTGCTTCTTAGAATAACGAAGTCAAAATCTCCATTTTGATGAGGGTCGGGTAAGTTTGCTCAAAGTTTTTTACTACTAATTTACTACTACTTTTTTTTTAATTTAGGATGCTACAACACAAATAGTATAGACCAAATAGCTTAAATAGAAACTTCTATTTCACAATTCTCGAAGTTTGAAACCTCAAGATAAAGATGCTAATGGAATGTTTTTGTGGTCGTTTCCAGTTTCCTGATTTGTAGGTGACCAAAGTCTCATTGTTTATTCACATGGAGGAAAGCAGAGTTGTGGTGGGGCGAGGGAGAGACAGAAACAGAGACATAGGCAAAGGCAGAGAGAGAGAGAGAACAAGAGAGAGAGCTTCCTTGTCTCTTTTTAAAGGGTGAACTAATCCTATTCATAAGGGCTCCATTCTTATGACCTAATTCCCACCCCCAAATCTCACCCCTGAATATCATTACACTAGGAACTGCCCAGTCGTAGATGAACATGGTGGTGGTATGTGTGTATGAAGAATATTCACTTCTTTTGCAGGACTTTTTCCAAAGGCTGGGGTTCCTCAGCTGTAATACTTCCTTTACATACAGCCTTCACCTGAGCAACTCATATCACTCTCATGGAATGTGAATGACAGGGAAACCAGCACAAACATAAAATTCATACTGCATTCAGTGCCTTGGAAATAAAAATTTTACTTATGACCCAGTTATCTCATGTTTTCCATCAGCACCTATGAAACTGTGGCAGGCTAATTTTATTGCTTAAAATATGGTAGAGTCAGAGCCACCGCAGTCTTGAAATTGACATTTTAGAATTAGAGCAAAAATTCTCATACACATCAAGAAACAATTAGAAGATTCTAGAAAAAACACATAAAAACTGACGTATTAATTACACTTTGTTTATAGTTAAATATTTTATAGCATTGATGGAAAGTTTATGCTGGAGGGAGACAGAAATCAACCATTTTAGTTTTTGTGAATTATTCAATAGTACTGTTTAAATATAGCTTGTTCCCGTGACACTCAATTTGATATTTATCTTCATTAGGAGGAATTTTTATTTGGGACTGAGTAAAATTTGTGAAAGTCAACTAGGACTCTGTAGTCATGAATGGATTATTCATTTTATTTGCTTCATGGATTAATTAATTAATAAGTTTATGTATCATTTTAAGAAGGAGTCTATGATAAAGCCAGCTTGGCAAAATCTTTAGCAAATTAACCAACTTGCCATATGATGTCTTATATCACCTCAAGGTTATAATGGCAAGAAATTATCATATAGTGCAGTTTTTGGGATCCCTTAATATTTTTGTTGAAAATGTACCAGACTATTAAATTGTGTTACTAGCAACAAGAAATGGACTGTGATTTACACACTGGTGTAAATAATTAATTCAACTATTATACTAAACAATCTGCAGTGGTCCACACATGACTGGACATAGCCATTTTCCAAAGAAACTTTATTTCCAAAAAGAGACAATGGCTTTAATTTGGCCTTCAAGCTATACTACTGCAGCTTTAATTTGCCAACTCAGTTGGTATAGTACTTTTCTAGAATACAGATTCTTGTACCTGTGGGTTAATAATTCTTAGACCCATATGAGATGTCTTAGCATACCTTCCTCAGGTTCAGATTGACACTACGGATGCCTGAAAGATACTTCTGAGTGATTTAGAAGCACTGGTGATTCAGAAGCCACAAAGGAACATAATATTCCCACAACATTACCCTACTAATTCTTGTGCGCTCTTTAGTTAAGGCAGGCTGAACTGTGAATTTAATTATAAATTAAAAATTGTGCATATTAATAAGGTAACATTAAAAAAGAGGGCAATATATGTTGTTTTGATGCATACACACACCATGTACCTCCTTAAACGCATATTCTTCTAGCATTTTGGAATTTGCAATATCTTATTGTTAGAGTAGTCGCCCAACTCTGCAGTAACACACAAGAATTTGTTGCTCCTGTCTGACTCCTATCTAGTACTCTTTGATCAGCTTCTCTCATCCCTCCCACCTCCTCTGCTCCCTCTTTCGCTTTTGGTAACAATCATTCTACTCTCAGCGACGACAAGAACAGCTTTTATAGTCCACATAACAGTGAGATCATGAGGTACTCATCTTCCTGTGTCTCGCTTATTTCATTTAACATAATGACTTCCAGTTCTGTTTACTTGTTTTTTGTTTTTCTTGTTCATTTTGTTTCATCATACTTTATAATTATTCATTAAGCATTAAATAACTCTTTTGAGTGAATCATCTTTGCTCATCCTAAAAGTGCGAAAGTATACCCAAACATAATCTAACTTCTGACCTCAAAGCTTGAGTATATGGACATATCAAATAAGACATTAAGTCTTATTCCTTTATCCAATATCATTGTCCTAATTCAAGTTCCTTTGATACACCTTTGGTGTAGATTATAATTGATGTTCCTGATTTAACCTTTATTTGCCAATACAACTGCATTCACACCAGTGGTGCTGCCGACTTTGATACATAAGTAGTAATGTTTGAGATTTGAGTATGTCTGGTGCACTCACAATGCTAAAACATGCTTTATTTTTTTTTTTTCTGTTCTTGTCATACAGATGTGTTACTTAACTACGTCATACATGTTTAAATCTTTTGAAAAGTGGTTCATGCTATGAAATACTATTGTAAATCCTCTGGTATCCTTCCATTCTTTGGCACTGCATATACCTTTTTACCAATTCTCTTGACCAAATGAATGGTCACTCATTTTTACTTCAGTAGAATAGTTTTAATCACAAGTCAATCCACTTTCACACTGTGGTATACTCATGTATTTGCATATTTATATTCCCTAATAAAAAAAGCACTCTTATGGTCCTTTTCCTTACCTAACTCAAAGCACCCAAAACAACACCAAACATGTGATAGTTTTCCCTGAACAATTATTAACAGAATGGAATTTTTATTTTGCGTTTACCATTCTTAAATATGTAATTGATTTACTACATATTACAAGTCCTTTTATACTATTTTAAAGTAACATTATATTTATAGCTGTTACAGCTCCAAAATTACTTATCTTTTTAAACTATCTCCTAAGGCACAAGGCTTTTTCAAGGTTTCCAAACATCCGATGTACTGAACAAATGCTTATTAAACTGTGACTACACACCCTTTGTGTGTACTACTTAGCGTGCTACTTAGAAAATGTAAAATTTTGTGTAGTGTCTACAAGCACTGTAATGGAAGGGTAAGAGTGATGATACATAGAAAAATTTAATTTGTCTTAGAAAAAGCTGACCAATCATTGAACTGAGGTTCCAAGTTTCTTAATCTTCATGAACTAAGAAAGAAAACATTCCCTTCTGTTTAATAAAGAAAAAATGCAGTGGGTCATTTGAAGATGTGGAGAAATGTCTGGAAAAGGAACACATTTCTACAGTTTGAATTGTGGCTACAGTTATTTTTTTAATTAGTAAATGTTTGCAACAGAGAATAGTGATACCTCTTTTTAGGTAGTAGGTACATCTACACGTAGTTTTGATTTGCATTTCTCTAATAGCTAAAAATGTTGCACATTTTCTTTATATATTTATTTGGTGTTTGCATTTCTTTGTGAAGTATCTATTCAGTTTATTTGACCAATTTTTGATTGGATTGCTTTGGGAGATTAATTTTTTTCCTAACATTTTCTATTCTAAATATTATTTCTATATCAAAAGAGTGCCTAGCAAAATTTTTCTGTTCTGTAAAGTTTTCTCCTCTCTTTGTTAATTGGTTCCTTTGCTGTTTAGAAGTTTTAATTTGATGTAATTACATTTATTTATTATTGATATTTCTGACACAATGGAGTCTTTCTCAGGTAGCTTTTACCTATGCTTATGGCTTCAATTATTTTACCTAAGTTATCTTTGAGCAGTTTCAAAGTTCCTGATTTTAGATGTAGGATTTGACCTATTGTGATTTATATTAGCACGGGGTAAGAGATATAGATCTAGTTTTGATTTCTGCATGTGGATTTCCAATTTTCTTAGTACCACTTATTGCAGACTCTTTGACAAAATTAAATAGCTGTAGGTCCATGGGTTTCTGTTTTTTATGTCCTATTTCAGTGGTCTACATATGTTGTTTTGTGCCACCACCAAGATGCTTTTCTTACTATACCTCTGTAGTATACCTTGAAAGCTGGTATTGTGAAGCTGCAACATTGCTGTTTTTGGTTAGGATTGCTTTGGTCATTTTGGGTCTTTTCTGTTGCCATGTGAATATTAAGATATTTTTAATAGTGCTTAGATGAATAATTTTGATATTTTAATGTAAATTTTATTGAATCTGCAGGTTATTTTGGATAATATGGTGGCTATAGTAACCATATTAATTCTGCCAATCCTTGGAAGGGTAGTTTTTCCATTTTCTAATTTCTTCAATTTCTTTATTCAGGGTTCTGTGATTTTCAGAATGAAAATTCCGAGGTCTTTCTTCTTTTTGATTAGGTTGATTCCTGGGTATTTAGTTTTTTGAAACTTCTGTGAATGGAATTTCTTTCTTTACTTCTTTTTCAGTGAAATAGTTATTGGTGTACAGAAACACTATTGATTTTCGTATGCTGATTTTGTGTTCTGCTACTTTGCTGAATTTATCAGATGAAAGTTTTAGGGTGGACTTTTTGGGTTCTTAAAGATTTATATTGTCTACAAACAGAGATTTTATTTTTTTACTTCTTTCTTTCCTACTTGTCTTCTTTTTTTCTGTTTCAAGTGTTATATTGAACAGGGATGGTGAAAGTGGACATCCTTTCTCATTTCTGGTTTTAGAGAATACGCTTTCCATTTTTGTCATTCAGAGTGAAGTTGACTGCAGGTTTCACCTCTTTGAAGTAAAAGCCTTCTATATCTATTTTTATCAAGTATTTTCAAGTGTTATATTTAAGTGGACAAAATTGTCTCCTTTCTGGTGCTAGACAAAATGCTTCTAGATTTTTGCCATTTAGTATTATATTGGATATTGCTTTTATCAGTTGGAGTTAAAATTCTTTTATATCTATTTTCACTAAGACTTTTAATCATAAACAAATATTGGATTTTAATCATAAACAAATACTTGTTGAGATGGTTTGTGATTTTTTTTTGCTCTCTATTCTGATATGTTACATTTATTGAGTAAATATATAGAGACATCCTTGTATCCTTGAGATAAAATTGATTTGGTCATGATGAATGATCTTATTAAGTATTGTAGTATTCTATTCTTAAGTAAGTTATTGAGAATTTTTGCATTTGTGTTCATCAAGGATCTTTTTTTCTTTCTCTCTTTCTCTTTCTCTTTCTTCTTTCTCTTTCCTGTTTTTTTCTTTTTATCTTTTAACTGGTTTTCTCTTTTTCTTACTCTTTCTAATGCATGGAAAATTTTGAGAAGTGTGTGTGTTAGCTCTTCTCTAAAAGTCTAATAAAATTCAGCAGTAAACATATTGTGTCCTGGACTTTTCTTGGTTAATAGAGCTTTTATTACTGAATGAATTTTATTACTTGTTATTCTTCTATTTAATACTTTCTTGGTTAAATTTTTGTCAGTCACACCAAACATATTCAGGAATTTATCTATTTCTTTTAGTTTTTCTAATTATTGGTATATAAATTTTCAAAATAATTTTTAATAATCACCCAGATTTCAGTGGTGTCTGTTGTAATTTCACACTTTTAATTTCTATTTTTCATTTTCTTTCTTTTGGTACATTTTTCTAAGAGTTCATCAATATTTTTATCTTTTCAGAGAAGTACCTCATTGATTCAATGATCCTTTGGGATTTTCTGTATTTTAGTAATTATCACTTTGATTTTCATTATTTCTCTCCTTCTTCAGGTTATCTGACTATTTTCCTCTTGCTTTATTAGGACCTTGAGATGCACCTTTAGGTTGTTTGGAATTGCCCAGTTTTTCCAAGGTAGGAACTAATACCTCTAAACTTTCCTTTTAGAACAAATTTCATTACTTCCCACAGATTCTGATATGCTGTGTTTCTGTTACAGTTTAAGTCTACGAATTTTTAAATTTTTTGTTTGTCTTCTTTCTTCTGTAAACTATTGACTTGAAGATAATGTATTATTCAACTTGCTATGCATTTGAATAGTTTCTGTGGTTTCTTTTGCCATTCATTGATTTCTATTTAATTCTACTGTGATCTGATGGGATATATGACCTTATTTCAGTGCCATTTATTTATTCAAATGTGATTAAGGCCTAAAATGTGGTGTGTTTTATAAAATGGGCAGCTCTTCCATAGGCTGCTGAAAAGAATGTATTCTGCTATTTGATGAAACACAGAAGATTTCTGTTAAATCCACTTGATGTATAGTTTAACTTTAATGTTTCTTCAAAAAAAGTTTTTTTGGGTTTGGCCACTTCTCTGTGCTAGTAATGTGTTGCACTCCCCTGGTGTGATTGCATTGGTACCTATGAAATTTGGGGCACTGACATTAAGGGCAAATATATTCACAATTACTTTCTGTTCTAAGTGAATTACTCCATTTACCAACTTGTAATAACCTTCTTTTTACTCTCTTGAAAAATTTTGATTTAAAGTCAAATTTATCGGATATTATAGTTACTCCCTTCCAGGTTTCAGCTACTTGTGGTATACTTTTCCATCCTTTCAGTTTCAGCCTGTGAATGTGTTTGCAGGCAGTATACAGGTAAGTCTTGTTTGTTTCATCCAATCTGCTGGTTAGCATCTTTTAATTGGAGAATTTACACCGTGTAGCTTAACTGTTATTATTGAAAGATATGTAGTAATTCTTGTGATATTGTTGTTCCAGGGTTTAACTTTGGTTTATCATTCATTTATTGCCTCTTCCACTAAGATATTTTGCTTGGCCTCATGGTGGTAACTGTAGTCAAAGTCTCTGCTTAGGATTCCCTTGAGTACTTTGCTCAATCCTGGTTTTATTGCCATTAATTTCTATAGTTGATTCTAGAAAGGCTTTATATCTCCTTCTGTTTTGAAGGATAGTCTTTCAAGGTACAGTAACTTAGTTTGGCAATTATTTTCTTTCAGGCTTGAAAAACTTCATGATAAACTTTCCTGGTCTTTAAGTTTTCTGTTGAAAAAATCTGGTGTTATTCTGATGTTTCCCCTCTAAGTGATTTGACATTTCAGTTTCAATGCTTTTTAATATTATATTTTTGTTCTTACTTTCTTGCGCTTTTACTATAATGCGTCATGGAGCAGATTTTTTTCTGGTCATAATTATTTGTGGTTGCGAATAGCTTCTCACCTCATTTTACATCTCCTTCCCCATATTTAGGAAATTATCTGTGTTAGTATTGATGAATAGATTTTTTTTTATGTCATTAGCAGGTCCTTGCACACCCTCTTTGATGCTGATGAATCTTTGTTTTTATATTTAGTTAGTCAATTAGTCAGTTAATTAGTTAGCGCAGGCATTGAACCCAGGTCTTCGTGTTTACCTACATTCCCAGACATTTTTTCTAATTTAAAAATTTGAGACAGAACTCAATAATTTGCCAAGTTCTCCAGAGTGGGCTAGAAGTTTTGATTTTTCTGCTTCAGTCTCCAGTCATGAGATTACAGCAACGGCTCATCATACCTGGCCGGTTTATTAATTTGGGGTTGGGTAAGAACTCTTGAAATACATTTTACTGTTTTTGTTCTGTTTTTATTGTTACTGACTGAATGTCCTAGTATGTCCATATTGTCTTCAAGTCTTGATATAATTTTACTGGTTCATCTTTCCCCACTGCTAGGATGTTTGATTGAGTTTCCTA
The DNA here is from genome assembly GCA_004363535.1 of Dasyprocta punctata. Lineage (NCBI taxonomy): Eukaryota > Metazoa > Chordata > Mammalia > Rodentia > Dasyproctidae > Dasyprocta > Dasyprocta punctata. The sequence goes on along the minus strand of RJWM01005776.1, from coordinate 59,953 downwards.
TTCGACTTGAGACTTTCATTTCTAGGATTTCTACTTAATTCTTTCTCTATCTCTTTACTGAAGTTTTCTTTCATATTCTGCATTGTCTTTATTAATTTTTCAGCTGATTTTTAAAGCTTCAAACTCATTTATCATGTTATAAATTGATTCAACCAGTGACTTGCTTGGGTCATATTTAATTTAATTAAACATTTTGCTATCGTTTTGTTTTAATTCTTTGTGTGCAATTACACCCTCTTTATTATCATGCGGATCAGTTTTTAAGGAGTTCAGTGTTTTTAGAGGTATCTTGTTTCCTCGTTTTCTCATTATAGCTGTGATCTTGTGTTGAAATTTGCAGAATGACAGGGCAGGTTATCACTGTCATGTGATAGTCTTCTGGAGAGTCACTCTCTTTGTGATGTGCCCAGCACTGTGGATAAGTCTCTAAGTGAATTTCCCTTAGGTTTCTCTCAAGTGCTATCGTCAGCCCCTTACACTGTTTTAAGAGTAGAAAAAATAGCTACCAGTTACATTATGATCAAGAAACTAACCACTATGAGATCACTATTATTTTTCTTTTCCAAGGAAAAATAGGGAGAGTACACAAATCAAATAAGCTAGAAAAACAAACCTTAATAACATTTAGATTAAATATATATTTATTTAGTAAATTACACAATCTACATATGTATATTAAATATATATATATATGCAATAAAAGGTAGGAAAGGAAAGGAAAAATATTAAAAAGTACCTGGGCATGGTGGTGCATGCCATTAATCCCAGCACTTTGGAGGCTGAGGTAGGAGGAGCGTTGTGAGTTCGAGGCCGGCTTGGGCTACAACAAGAGCGCAAGGCTGGCCTGAGCTACACAGTGTGACCCTGCCTCAAAAAACCAGGGCCAGGAGTTTGGCTCAGTGACTTAAGTGCCTGTCTGACAGGCGCAAGGTTGTGAGTTCCATCCCCGGTGTTGAAAAAAAAAAAATTGAAAGTAGAAGAATAAAGAGACAGAAGGTTTGTGGAAGGAAGTAAATTTAGCAGAAAAAGTAAGGGAATATAAATGAAAGCTAAGAGAAAAGACAAGGTGGTTGTAACCAATTATTGAATTCACTTCCAAAGAGCAGAAAGTAATTCACACATTTATCCCCACACATGAATACATAAGAAGACCAATCCTAACAATGTGAAATAACATATTGACAGAGAAGCAAAAAGAAAAATTAAAGTAACTTAGTCCACACTTTATTAGGCTGAACATCTCCAGGCATCTTGACCATGTTCTTGTTTTACACAGCCATCTGAGGAACCTTTGACTTTCTGAGAACTATTGCCAGGGTGCTCACATGGCCCCACAGTGGGGCTCAAATTCTAGCGTCATGCTTCTGCTGTGGTCTGCACTGCTAAGGCCGCTGTGTCCTCCTCTCTCCAGCTCCTATCTATGTGTCTTCTCATCCAGACTTGTCCTTCCAGTGGTATCGAGGGTTGGGAAGGCTGCAGCTCTAGATCCCACTAGAAAACCGGCTTCCCTTCTCCCCAGGGCCTGTGAGTTCCCACTGCCATAGTGCTCTAGGTGTCTCTTAGGATGATATTCCTACCATGCGTGGCTCTGCGGAGATGCTAGCCCAAGTCCTGTTTGTTTAGTCCCTCCCACTATTCACTAGTGATTGCCATTTTTACATCTGCTGGAACCCACCAAGTCTGTCTGTCTATCTATCTATCTATCTATCTATCTATCTATCTATCTATTTCTGTGTGTGTATGTTTGTTATTATACATGTTTGTAGTACCTATATAATAGTTACATTTATTATAGGGAATTTATCAATACAGATATTTCTTTTACTTCCACTTCCCTTCTTCACCCTCTTCCCTTTTCATCTCTCATTTTTCTTCTCATTTGCAAAATGTGTAACTCCCTGTTTCCTATATTTCACGATGAAAGAAAGTAGTAAATTTTCATTTGTGGTATTGATATTGAAAATAAATATATGGACCATGGGAAATAATTTCTTAATCTAGTTCAATTTAGTTTAATAATTATTTGTTCTGCCTCATTATGTCTAGCATCAGAATAAATCCTAAAAATATGATTGTTCTTAAGATGGAGATTTGGCTCTTTATATCTCAGAGTGCTCATGAAAAACACAGTTCTTCAAATATGCTCAGATATGATATGGAACCACGGAAAGTTTCCTGGGAAAGATAATAGTTCATCTGAACTACAAAATATTACTCAAAAGCAGATAAAGAATAAGAGAAAGATGAATAAGTCCAAGCCTCAAGGAGAAGAGCAGCATTATGGAGGTCAGATAGAGAACTGTGTGGCGTAGGTTGTGCTCACAGGGTCTGGTCGGGCAGGAATATGTACAAGGAGGAGCTGTGTTTCAAGACCATAGATACTAAATCACAGATATTCTGCCATGCCTTGTCATGAAGTATGACCTTTTATATTAACGTATGAGCAAAAACAAAACAGAATAAAATTTAAAACATATTAAGTATAATTCATTTTTGCACATGCTGTTCAGGATTGGGTCAAAAAATCTTAAAACAAGAGACAGGGAAACACACATCATTGCAGCCTGAATTAAAATAGCCCTGGCCCCAAATTATAGTAAGGATGTAAAAGAAAGGATTATCATCAGAATTCTCAATGGAAAATAACACGCTGAACTTGAGTGATTGGATGAAGAGGGACGACAGACAGCTGTCGGTGCTGACTGCCAAGTTTCCTATAGGGGTAAATTGGAGAATGATGATGTCAACTGTACAAAATAAAATATTCAATGGGAAGCAAATTTTACTATTTGAGATGGCCATGTGCATCAAACTATGAAATGTCATGCATCATTTATTTTTAGGAAATTATGTCAGAGAAACTTCTTTTTAAAAAAATTAGCATTTATCTTCACATTGAGACTCTGACATAAATATGATACTGTTTTTCTTTCACAAATGTCCACAGTTTTTTAAAATCTCTATTATTTTTGATAGTATGAGAACAAAGACAGACAGTACATAGATACATTATTTAGGGTAAAAAAAATTAAAATAATGAAATGACTAATAATGAAGTTAGGAAAGCTTAAAAATATTTAGGGGTGGCACAAATAGGGACTTGGGGTACAAACTAGATTAGGGAATGTCCAGGCAATTATTTAGATTTACTAACTAGAACAGGTGTGGTGCTCAGTGGTACAGGTCCTGCCTAGTGTTTGTAGCAGCATGAGCTCCTTCAGCAGCCCCAAAATAAAATCAGAAATAAAAATAAAATAATTATTAATTAATAATCACTATGTTCACCTGCTTTTTTATTTATTAAAATCAACTTATTGAAAATCTGCATTTGGATTTTCATTTTATGTCTCAAACCTGGTCACTGTTGACAATTTATTATTTTCATTATAGAAATCCCACTGTTATTGTTGATCTCAATTTTGAAAATTTTGAAAATTTCTTGACTTTTGTCTTCACTTCCTGTTCCTTTTCCTCCTCTCTTAGTTTTCTGGGACCCTGCCTCATTTTTGCCTTTCGTTTTTGTCTTTCAGCACACGTTTGCAAGTCATGGAGTTACAATTGCCCTGCTGTGTCAGGCGGGGAGTCGGGGAGGCCCGGAGTTCTCTCCTGAAAAGACCCTTCACGTTTCCAGTTCTTCCCCAACCCCAGGAAGGGATGCAAGGGCTAAGACGAGGCTGACTCAAAACCAAAGATCTCCCAAGTGCAGAATGAGGCAGACACATTTCAGCTGGGGAATGAGGAACTCTGAAATGAAAATCACATTCAATAGCGATTTTGTACAATCAGTTATCTAAAGCACAAGAAGTCAGGGACAGGGGTCATGTCAGAGAGGGGAAGAGAATAGAAAAAGAGAAAAAAAAAGGTGCTTTTTGCTTTTGTTTTTGTTTCTTTTTTTTTTTTTTTTTTGTCTTCTGTGGTATGGAAGGAGAGAATAGGAGTGAAGCGTAGGAACCTGTTGACATTCAGCGTGTGTAGTTATGTATGTGGAAAGGAATCGCAGGGAAAAGTGGGTACAAGACTAGCAGTGGGAACTGGGAATGGGGAAAGATTTTATGACTAAGTATTAGAAAAGAAGTTGAAGGGAGACAATTGGAAAGGTGGAGAGGAAAGAAAAGTGGAAAATGAATAAATCACAGGGGAATGAGCGAAGGGGTATGGGAAAAAGCAGACAGGATATTGATGGACCAGAAAGAATTCCCTTAACCTCTATGAACTATACTGGGAGAAAATAAAAAAAAAGTAAGAATAAGTGAAGCACATATATATACACACACTCGTAAAAGAGAAAATGTAAAATAAAGAATAAAACTGCGGAGAAAAATGTACAGGGGACAAACGGCAAAGAGTTAAACATTTAAAAAACAGAAGTAAAATAAAAATAATACAATTAAATAAAGAAAGGTAAAAGGAAGTTTTTCATTGTTCTCAGCATGTGACTGCACCCCTCAGGCTGGGGATAAGGTGGGCACGGAGCAGAGCTCAGGCCGTTAGAACTCTCAGGGGGCAGTCGGCCCCCAGAATGGTGTGGGATCTGGTGACAGTGGGGACACCGTGCCAGCCTGAGTTCTAATCCCACCCTCTGCTCGCTCAGGCTGAAACCGGCTTCCGAGAGCAGGACCTGAGTCTCCGATCCCCAGCCCCTGCCTCTCAGCCGGACTTTCTTTAGTCTGCTGGCCACCGCCAGCGGTCTCCAGGGACCGTCCTTCCTTCCTCCATTCTGTGAACCTGAAAGTGTGAAGCGTCACCGTGCTGTGCCGGGACCCAGATTGGAACACGCAGCCCCTCCGTACAATGGCACCGCTGCCGGCTCCTGTTACTTGCGACTATGTCTCAGGCACTTGTCCTGCAGCCACTTAGCAACCGTAGGCCTGGAAGGCAGCTCTGGCTTTCTTCCTGCGGTCTTCCTGCGAAAGATTCTCCTGGTCCTGGGGTAGCTCCCCAATTCCCTGTAAGCATAAAAGTTATGCATTATTACATTTCCCTCTTCATAGTTCTTCGATCATTACTGATGAAGAAAGATAATACCCATAACTCATGTTGCCTTAATAAATTTAGCTAACTACTCGTTTTTCAAAATCTAACATAGCTTAAACATTAACATTTTATGCCCTGTATGCTCACACTTTGACACATTGGTGAATATTCTTTCCCTCATATTTTCTTCCCTGATCTTCTCCAAATACTTTTCTACATGTTGCAAGGTCATGAGTTCAGTCCCCAGTACAAAAAAAAAAAAAAAAAAAAAAAAAAAAAAAAAAAAAAAAAAAAAAAAAAAAAAAAAAAAAAAAAAAAAAAAAAATCCAAACCACAGTGATTATTGGTATGAGGGACAAAGTAATTATTTTACAAAAACTTTTAAAAATGTGTCTTTGATATAAATATCCTTACTAGTCATGTAATAGCTAAAGAGAGAATAATTTAATCATTCAATTTTAGAAGTTTAATATTAGACATGTTTAATACTTTGTTGAGTGATAATTACATCAGTGGCTTCTGGCCCAAACATGCTGCTCCCCTCTCTCAATGTGCGAAGAACGACTTCAAACTATATTTTAAAGATTTGTACCAGGTTTGAGAATTAAAATTTCTTTCAACCTATTTCCCCAACTAATGTTTAATTTTGTGCTGTTGTGTTTTAATGAACTGTTGATACACGCTCATCTGTCTGCACACATCTCTGTAGTTAGTTAAATTACACAAAGCTGAAGCATCACTGTCTTTCAGCACATAATTATGGAATTACACAAGTCATTTAACCTTAGTTTGACTTTTGGAAATATATTTTCTTCACTATTTTATGTAAAATAAACTATTGAAATAAACTGTTTGATAAATTGATGATACTACACAAAGGAGAAAATTTCATGAACACGAATAATCTAAATGGACCTTATTAAATTGCAGTACTCATCTGAAGAAGCAAATAAAGGTATATGTCTGTAAAACTACTTTTCTATTGGTACAATATTAAAGCATAGTGTTTTCCAGTGGCTTAGAGGAAATTTGAGAATTTGGTATACATCTATTTTCATAGTAAAAACAAAATAGAAAAGAAAAAAAATTCAAATTTAATTTTCCAAATTTGGATACATTCACTTCTGCCATGACTAGAATAGCATTTACAGCAAATCTGCATTACTACCGTGTATCAAAAGCCACTTTCTTTTTGGCCGATAAATGAAAACTTAATTACTGATCATTTCACAAAGCATTCAATGGTAACTTTTTTGACACGTGCTTTAATTTGCTGTACAAATTACTGCTACTGCTCAAAAGGGTGATGTAAGAATATTTTTCTTCTGTAATTATATGAAAGTAAAAGCTATGAAAATATTGGAGTATGAAGAATAATTTTATGGAGCATTTTATGGTCAATGAAGGCATTTATAAAATACATTGAAAAAGTAAATTTAAAAACTAAGAAAAAATGAAAGCTTTCATTTCTGCATACAGTACATGTGTAGACATTTTCCCTACCCATTTTGCTAAGTATTTGTATATATAATTTTTTGGCAAATAATTTTAAAATAACAAGGAAAATGATTTTTAGTATAATTTAGAACATAAAGTTGTTCAGTGAAACAGTTATCGAGAAATTGAATGCATTACACTTTGGGAAATAGCACAAACACTGGGCCACTATCAAATAATTACAAATCGAGAGGTCGTAATATTTTTACTTTCTTTACTTTGAAGTTGGAATTCTTTTTTAAAAACATGGTAATTGTTGGATATTTTTACCTATTATTGTCTTAAAAACTCTGGGGGCTTCCTTTAGGTAGCATCAAGATTTATTCTCTTAGCCGGGCATGGTGGCGCACGCCTTTAATCCCAGCACTCGGGAGGCTGAGGTAGGAGGAGCATTGTGAGTTCGAGGCCGGCTTGGGCTACAACGCAAGCGCCAAGGCCGGCCTGAGCTACACAGTGCAACCCTGCCTTAAAAAATCAGGGCCGGGGGTTTGGCTCAGTGCCTTAAGCGCCTGTCTGACAGGCATGAGGTTGTGAGTTTAATCCCTGGTGCCACAAAAAAAAAAAAAAAATTTATTCTCTTATTCTGCTTAATAATCAAAATAGGTTTAAAAATCTAAGCAGCAAATAAAACAAAAGAACCACACACAGGAAGAGGAAGTGATGCTCAGGTTTAGTCATGCTTGGTGGTGATACTTGTATGCTATATATTGTTGTGTTTCTTGATCTATTATTATTGTTATTGTTATTATTATTTTGGTCTTTTCTGAGGCAGGGTTTCACGATATGTTTCAGGCTGCCTTTGAACTCACTTTGTAGCTCAGGTTGGCCTCAAATTTGCAGTGATTCTCCTGCCTCAGCCTCTCAAGTGCTGGGATTACAGGCATGTGCCCCTGCTTCCAGCTTCTTGATCCATTATGACTGTCTGTGTCTTTTGATTAGAGAACTGAGACCATTCATACTGAGAATGATTACTGAGAGATACTGAGTTATTACTGTCTTGTATTATTTTCATGTTGCGTGGAGAGATCTCTATTTTCCCTACTGATTTGCCTTGACACGTGATTCATTGTCTTTCTCTAGAAACTTTTAACTACTTTGCAGTTTTCCCCTGAGTGTCACTTGGACAGAGCACTATCCTGAGTGTCAGTCTGGCAGGTGTCATTTCAACCAGTCAGTTCTCGTACTGAGCAAATTCGATAAATATTTCCTATTGTATAATCTTAAAACCTAATGAAAAAATACAATTTTTTGATCATGCCGTATTTAAATAATTGGACTGAAAAATAATTACAACTTTGTCCCAGTGATGGACATCTAGAATTTTAAGTATAATGTGGCATGAAAAGGTTCTATTTTAGTCAAGGCTATTTGGTCTTTTTATGTCTCAGTTATCTGTATGTTTATTTTTGTCTCCACAATCAGGAAGTTTTCTGTCATTATTTCTTTGAACAGGTTTTTTATGTCATTTGTGCTCTCTTTTCACTTATTTCAGTTACGATAAACTGGCATGGTTTTATTACTGTCTTCTGAAAGCTCCTGCATCTTTTTGGTTATTTCTTCCATTATCCATTTAGTTATCTCTTGTCTAATTCCATTGAATACTTCTTTGAGCTCTTCCTGATATCTTCTGCTATCCTTTCAATGAATTCAGTTGTGTGGCTTGTGCTATTCTTCCTTTCAGCACTCTTGGGATTGGCTTCGGGGATTGAGAGATTTGGAAGGCATTTTATTGCTTTTTCTTCTCATGTGTCAACTGTTTTGTTTGTGCTTGTTTCGTTTGTGCTGAAGTTTATTGATACTTTCAGTCAAAATGATTTGTTCCATATAGAGACCTCTTTAGTTGCTTTTCGGTATTTTCATGTATTTCGGTATGGTTAACTATGTCCTTCGTCAGCCCCAAGATCTGACCACCTTGGCTAGTTTTAGAGGTGAAGTTTCAGTGTAGTTATCCCAGCATCCAAATTCTCTAGGAATGTACTCTAGTATTGTTAATTTCACAAAGGTGACCTGAATCTTTGTTTACAGAGAGATAACAACAAGTTTGTAACCCTGATAATATGAAGCAAATCAGCTACAGTAGCATCATCCAAGACAAAATAGTAACAAACCACAAAAACTAATTGGGTATGATTCCTAATCCTAGAGAAAAAGTCAGCAGTTATTATGTAAATATTAAGGCAACCCAGGTATTGAATTATAGCTAATATGTACTAAATGTGGCAACTATAGCAAAGATTTATAATTATACTATTAAAGATAAGACTTGGGAGTGGGAAAATACAACAGAAACTTTGAAATATTAAGTTTTATGACATAAGTACAAGGACAGAAGAGTGGTCTTCTACCCTAGTGAGGAGTAGAAACATATCTATAGAAATAAAGGTAAGACAAAAAAAAAAAAGAGCTAGTGAAAAAAAGAAGATAAAATTTTAAAAAGACAAAATGAGATTATACAGAGAATGAAATAAGAGAGAAATAGGAGGATAAAAATTAAAGGGGAGAAGAGGAAAAACTAGAGAAGAAAAGCAGAAAAAGCTACTAGTATCAAGGCAGGGGAGAAAGAAAGTTTACCCAGGCCACAAGAAATTGTTACCAAAGAAAAGAAAGGACAGAAGAGAAAGAAAGAAAAAAATATCAGTGGAACCAAAAAGTTAAAATCTAAAATCAATGTTTTCACTTAGAAAAACATAAGCAAGTTGAGAGAGAGAGAGAGAGAGAATGAAACAATCCAACCAAAAGAATCCCCTTCAAAATGCTTTTTCTGCTATTTCAAATGTGCAGTGACCTCCCAGGGTACAGTCTCCAGTCAGTTTCCAATTCAAGATATGCCCCTTCCCTTCTTGGGAGAGAAGCACTCAAAGCCCAGGTCTACGTGGGCCAGTCAGCAGAAAGCAAACAATAGCACCAGTGTGGGAGTGCTGCCCTAGGCCTTTCAAATTCATGGAGGACCAGGCTGAACCTGGCCTCCAGCCTTGGAGTGGGCCCAAGTCATTTACCTTCATCTGCTGTGGGTCTCATACCGGCCTGACCTAGCCTTTCTAAGGGTGGAACTCTATCGTGACTGACCCTCACCTAATCATGGTGGGAACAGAAAGCTTGAAGTCCTAAAATAAAGCCACACACAGCTGCTGAATGCTGGGCTCCGTTGGCCCCTGCCCTGCTGGCATCCAAGTCCTCGCTTCAGGAGATGGGGCAGGTGCTGGACCAAAGCCACTCACAGACGTCTGCAGGCCACGGCAGCCACCGTTCCTGTCCACCGCTGTTTCTCCCTGAGCGCTTCTGGAAACCCTTTCACTGGGTCATTTATAAATTTAGCTCTCTTTTTTTTCATGAGCCATAAGCCAGGACAGGGGAGAAAGTGCTGTCTGTTCCAATTTCCACATCATATTCTGTCTCTTCAATATTTTGTAGGCTGCAGCTTTCCCTTCAGAACTTCCCTGAGTTCCTGGACTCCCGGTGTGTGGATCCTGAAGTCCGGAGAGGAAGATTTGCTGCTCTTTACCTTTCTGTCATCTTTGCGAAAGTCCTGGTTGGTGATATGTATCAGATCGACATGAAATGGGGGCAGGGAACTGCACTCAGGGTGTGGATGATTTCATCTTTGCCCCCCAGAATCTCAGGTGTGAGTCACCTGGAGGCTGTCCCTCAGCCCGCAATTTACATGGACGTTTCTGCTGTCCCTAGCAAGGCTAAACCCTGTGCTTTTGTATTAAAATGTTAGGGTTGTTTCTTTAACTGGTAGGAACTAACTTTCTTTCTCTTGTCATCTCAAGATCTTCTTGTTCCAGTTCAAAATGATAGCATTTCCCCCACTGTCATTTTGGAAAATTGATTTTGGTGTGGGAACCTATGAGAAAATGGGATTTTCTTGTACACGATATAAACCCAGCAAGTTAATCTTGCCATCAGAGCATTGTGGTGAGTTCTTCCCTTCCTACTGGGATTTGGGACAAAGTCTCTTAAAGAAATTACGTGTTACTTTGACTTAGTATTGTTTTCTGAAGTGCTTTTCGTGTATTCACAATTAACAGAAACATGACATTTGTGAACAAAGAATCTATAGACACTCTGGCTGGTTATAATTCCTGAACCTATAACTCATTTAAAATTTTCATTATACATAACAGAAACTTCATACACACAAAACCAAAACTACTTCCTGGTCACTTTGCTCCTCCTGCCCAAATAATCTTAATACCAAACTTTGGGGGAGATGAAGTTTTGGCTTTGTGATAGATTTTTAAAAATTATATTTAAATATATTTTAGAAATGAAAGATAATCTTTAATATAAAATAAGCATTTGAAATGCTGTATAAAATTATTTTATAGCTTTGATTCATGTCTCAACTTTTGGAATCCCTATCAATACTCAAGTATTATAAAATTATATATAAATCCAGAGGAAAATAATAGAAATGACATTGGAACTGACAAATTGTATTACACAAAGAAGAAATAGAACTAATTTGTTGACAGCATCTTATTCACGAGGTTTATATAAGGAGTTTCAAGAGAAAAAACATGTAGCAAGTCAACTGTATCTAGCAGCACAATTTTATTTGCGATAACTAGAGTAGTCCAAGCTTTAAATCAATACAATGAACAATATATAATTTAATCAGAAAAAAAACTAGACAGAAATTATTTGAGAAAATGTATATGTTAAAATGATAAATTTTTCTCCATGTCATTTTCAAAGAAGAACCCCTTCTGTCTATATCAGTTCCAATAATGAATTCTCCTTAAATATTCAAGACATTTTTTATAGCCATCTACACAAAATACACATACCTGTTAACAGATGAATAATTGAAGAAAATAAGACACTTGGAGCACTTCTAACGGTACACATGCACACATGTACACATATACACATACACAGAGACGCACATGGGAATGAATTGAATAAATATATTAAGTTACCATATATCCTTTTTTCTAGAAAACAGGGACAAAAATTCTGGAACAGAGGTTAGTAATATGTAACACATAATGTCAATAAGATCTATTCTATAGATATTCATATTGAATTATTGCTCATTTGTTTATCTGTGTTTTAAGTTTAAAAATGCTATTACGAAAGAGCCAATGATGGGAGTGCTTATTGCTGTTTTATCCTTCCTGGAAATTTACACAAACATTTTATATATATCGAGGATACTGTATTAGGCATCTTTAGAAAACTGTACTGCTTAAATTCCAACCTGAGAGAAAACATCAAAGTAAGTTTACAGTATAAACACAACATGAACAACTGTGGTTTTGGAACACAATTTAACTCCCTAGTATATAATAGTGCTGATTATTACAATACTTATTAGTAATTAAGATCACATACAATGAAAATACTATTCTATATTAAAAAATAAAGTTAATTACATATTTCAAAAAGGTTGATTTCTTGAAAAATTTGAGTTGAGAATATCCCAAAACCATAAAACTGTTTGAAAGAAAAGTTGCAGTGAAGCAAGATAGTAAATTTTCTTTTTTTCCCCTACATTTTCTAAAAATAAACTTGGAAAAAAATTGAAGACTGTCTCATGATTCTCTCTAACTTTTGCTATTATTGTAGGCTCTAGAAATAAGACTGTGTGCTGTGAGACCAGTTGTTTTGCTGAGAGGGAGATAGGAGGAATAATTTTAAACCATCTTATTAGCAAGGAGTGTTGCATTTTGTACTTTAGTATATTCTTTAACTTAAATTTCATTTCTTTTTTTAAATTTCATTTCTTAAGAGCCCACAAATACTCTTTAGTAAAATATAGGCAACAGTAAAATGTACAAAATAAATAAAAGTTTTATTTTTGGAAGAACTCAAGAGCTGAGCTATGGTACCCAGAGGTTCTATGTAAATAATCAGCTCTCATGTATTTGTGAAGAGTTAGTTTGCCAATCAACACTTAAGGGGCTGTGATTTTCTTGTTTCACATTAGCAAATCTTTTCCTCCAGGCTTTCACATATTGTAGGACTGTACCAAAGCGATCTAGTTACTGCTCCCTGGGCTGCATATGAACACATCTTCATACATATGCTGCTCAGTTACTCACTGAGGAGGGGGAGTCCTGCTTAAATAGACAAAAATGCTTTCTTTGCCCTTATTCAATCACATTATTGTTTTTTTCTTTCCCTTTTCCTCCTCTTTTCAATTTCTTCGTTTCTTCGTGTCTTCTTCCTTCATTTTCTATTACATATTTTTCTCTCTTTCTTTTTTCTTCCTTTTCCTTCCTTTTTTCTCAAACTCTCAGAGAAAACAATTTTTTCTCTTTGATCATCGGATATTCCCATGAAGACAACACACCGTATCATCATACAGCCAATGCCAAGAACTTCTCGTTTCTACCTGGTGGCTTCTGAATATAGTCTATACCCAAAAGAAGCTTTGTTTTCTTTCAGGTCTAGTTTCTTTGGAGTTCATAACTAAAACGACAAGGTAAATTTATTCTAGAACTTCAGGCAGCCTTGGCATTAGACAGCAATCTGAGTCCCAATTTTTCCTTAGTACTGTCCTTCCCAGAAACAAACGTTAGACTCACCCTTCACTCAACGCACATATTTGAAGAGTAGCTCATGAATTTAGGACTTAGAAATAAGAGATGATTTTTCTTTTGTTGGATATAATTTCTTTAAGTGGAAGAAGTTAGAATATTAAGAAAATTCCTGTCCTTGCCCAAACAATAGTATGAGAAAATATTCAGCATATGATCAAATTATGCAATAAAATGATTTTTTAAAGGGAAAAATCATTTAAAAAACACATACAGAGCAATGCAGTTTATTGAAACAAATTCCATTATACATCAAAAATATCTGAAGCCCGGAGAGTTCAAGTCATTTGCCAGAGGCTAAATAAATAGAAAGTTGTCTACACAGCACTAGAATTAATATCTTTTCGATTTTTGGTCCAGTACACATTCATCAATATCATATCATGACATCAGTTTTATCCAATATCAAAAATAGATCCAGTGTTAAATAAAAAATTGCAGAAGACAAAGTCAATAAGGAGGAGAGATTTTCTTTAACGCTAGTGTGATAGAGGCTAAGGGCTAGAATTGTTGGAGCTCAACTCCATTGAAACAACACAGGGCAGAGTTATTCTGTTGTTACTGCTTTGCTTTGTCATTTTTTTTAGCCGACAAATTTTTAAGAACAAAGGTGGGAGTAAGAATGATGTATTCACTGCTGTGGTTATAAAAAGGGAATTCTAGAGTTACAGAAAATCACCCACACAGCAAAGATGATGTGAGCATGATAGTGAATGATGGGTTGGTTGTTTTGACTCAGGGAGAGACTAGAACTTTAGCCCACAGGTTGCAAGCGCACACCCTCCACACAGGCGAACATTTACTGGGCTCAGTCAGGGAGCTTCACTGAAGTCAGAAATTGGTCGAGACAGTGACCGACCTGCTTTTCACAGAACCAACCGGCCTTTATGAATTTGCTGGGATTCTCTAAAGTGCAGTAATTTCCGCTCACCAGGAGCACTGCTCCAAAATATTTCCTGTGATGGACTTGAACCACCGGATGGTCAGGATCAATTCATTTTAGCAGCTACTGAATTTTCTGTACATTTTGCCATCATCCTAAGAAAAATATCCCGCCTTTGTGAATCTGATCATATGATTGAATACAGAATTTCAGGGCCCTGGTCTGCTATGGTTTCTGAACACAGAGTGGGGGCAGAAAAGAGAGAAAGAATAAAAAGTAAATATTATCTTCAATAGGCAGTATGCTTTGGACAAAACACATTTAAATGATCAACATGATTAAATGCAGAGCAGAGTAGAATCTTAGTCCAAGGACTGTAAGATACAATATGAAGACAGAAATAGATGCTGAACTTTATATCCCATTTTACTCACCCACCAGACTTCTATAAGCTTAAGTGAAACATCAGTGTTTTCAGCAAGCCTGCAGACACTTAGGAAGTACCCCAGGTGAACGTCCTAATCCACATGCCAGAGGTGTCTCCTACAGCAAAACTAATGTAAAACTTACAAAGCATTATTGAGATTTGTGGACTCCAGAATTAGGACTTTTCAGGTTAATCACAAATAAGTGAGATTAGAGTGCTTTGTGTCCCACCCCCAGCAATAGTTTCTCATTTTATGAAAATATTGAGCTTTTGTGTTTTTCTTGGGGTCTCTTGATGGGTCTGTTGAAACATACCATGATAGAAAGGATAATAGTTTATTGTACTTAGAGGACTAATTTTTTTGTCCTAGCCTTCTAATCTTACCACTTTCTCATCATCGTAGTCTCTAGCTGTCTCAAATGTGTACAAAGAAAAATGATGGATGACTGAGTTGATGCATGTACCAACTCAGAACTTCCCCAAAACAGCAAAAGAAGGAAGGAAACTTTTGTTTCTGGAGCAGTCCAAGACTTTACAGCCCTGGTGAAAACCTCATTTCAGACTTTCAGTCCTCTTAGTAGTGAGATGACAACTTTGCTCTTTTAAGCCAGGCAGTATTTAGCTTTTTTATTAAAGTAGTTAACACATCTTATACCCTGCAACCTATGTGGATATACTCATTCACTGAACTGTGTTTTTTGTTGTTGTTGCTGTTTTTTTTTTTTTATACTGATTTGGGACATTTTCCATGGAGAGTCATGTGAATAATGCTAGTTTTTTTCCTTCATCCAAACCTCTACACTTTTCATTTTGTTGCCTATTCATGCTAGCTAAGAATTCTTATAAACTGTTCAGCAGAAAAAGGGGAGGAAGGGCAGAGAAAGGGGAAAGAAGGGGGAAGGGAGACAGAGACACAGACAGGGTTGGGGACAGGGACAGAAACAGGAACAAGTACAGTTAGAGACAGAGACAGAGACAGAGATAGAGACTGAGAGAGACAACCTCTTCCCTCCATCATCATTCTACCTACCACTTAAGCCATCTGTCTCCTAAGATTTACCTCAGTCCTACTTTCAGAATACTTTTACCCCATCTTCAGTATCCTGCATATCTCCATGCGTTAGACTGAGTAACTCCACTGTATGAGTTACAAGAGCGTTTGTATTTTGACATTGCTCCTTAAAATGACCTCTAAATATCATTTAGTTCAAGTAGATTGACACTATTAATCAGACCAACTGTATTAGTATTGATTTTCTAACTTTTTGATTTATAAATAATTTACAAGCATACACACAATAGGTTTGTCTACTTTTCATTCATTATATTTTCCTTATCTATTTTGAATTTCACTGTTGAATACCTATTTATTCACTTGGGGATTGTTATATTTTCTTGAAATATGGAATCCTTTGCCTTTCTTATCCTTGGTAACCCTCCTGTTCTGAAATTTTCTTGGACTGTAATTATTTATGCTTCCTCATCTTTTGTTTCATTGGCATCAACGTGGCATATATTTCTGCATCTTTTTATGTTGAACTTATCCATGTCTTATTATTTAGATGTATGTTTCTTGTAAACAACATATAGCTTCATGTCAACCTTGATTTAACCCTGACAACCTGTCTCTTATTATGTCCATTTAGAATATTCACATGTACAGTGATTATTGTTATAATCAGTTAAATGTCTATCATATTTGCAACATTTTTCTGTCTTTGGCATTTTTTGTTTCTTTTTTTTTCTTCTTTTCTAGTTCTGGTTTTAGATGAACATTCTATGTAATTTCACATTTTTCTTTTCATTTAGGTGAAAATTTATACTTCAAAAGTTTAATGGTAACTGTATATTTTACACAAGAATTGAAAAATTAATCTGAGTTTACTTTTGAGTAATAATATATTGCTCCATCTTTAGTGGAAGTGCTTTACCAGAGAAGTCCAATTCTTTTCTCTTGTCCATAGGAAAAACACTGTTATTGATTTGACTTTTTCATATGTTATGATCATCCAACATGTTGATGCATTTATTGCTTTAAATTTACAATTATTTTTAAGAGACCTAATCTATGAGGCATTCATCTGGTCAATTAAGTAAATGAATCAAATTAAATGTAGAATGAGGATTTCTTTCAGTTTTATTCACTCTTTGCAATAATCAAAAATGCTTAACAAGAAACTAAACAGAAAAGAATCGGACTCCTGCAATGCTTGTCTTTCCCCCAAAGAACAGTCTTATCAGAACAGATGTGTCATAACTGAGAACAGGGATTGTATCACTGCAAGGAAACTCCAAGCCAAAAGGTTTGATAAGGTCTCGGTCAAAAGACTCTTTCTTTAGAATGACTCTAAGCAGGGGCACCTACGTTAGAAATGCAGTTGCAGAATGGAACAGAAGCATGGGCAACTTGGAGAAGCTGACTTTGAATTCAGTTACCTCCAAGACTGCAGTGCTGTACAGAAGGCAAGGTATTCCTAACAATCCAGATGACACCATCTGTATGCTTAAAATATAAATATTTTCCAGACCTCTTTCTGAAGTAGTTATGAGAAAAATAAAGCTACTAGTATTATAGGGAATAAAAACGTGGTGCATGTCATGCTCATGTGAGTACATTCCTTCTGTAATGAGGACATATTTGTTTGTTTCATTTTTAATTTTTGTACCATGGTCTACTCTGTTACTTGGTGTATAGAGGTGCTATTTCATATGCAAGGTATTCTTTTCTTGATGAGAAAGTGCAGTGTTCTACTTTCCATGAGCAGAGCAATTTATATGTTTTTACTGAATACTTTAAGCAAATACTTTTCCATTAAAAACACTTTCAGTAAAACAAATTTTGATGAAATATGGAAGGAATTGTGTTAGTTAATAGGTTGAGAACAGGAATTATGACAGAATACAGTCTGACTTCAAGTTGTTGAAAAGAAAAGCAGCTCTTACCATTATTTGTAGGGGAAAGTGAATAAAATTATAATTTTCAATGTATGAGAAAAATTATATTGACAAATCATTAAAATATGACAGACTTAAAGAAAATTCATTATATTTTGACATTCATGGCTTCATCTTGTTTTCTTTCATAAGGGAAGTACTCAATTAATTTATTGTGTTTTTAATTTTTCAGATATTAGCTCAACAACTGTAGTTTTGCAATCAGTGTTGATATTTGTCAACGAAAGTCATTCTCTTTTGTTTCTATACTGCTTCTGATGAAGTCAGCCATTAGATCTCTTCTATGAATTTTATAATGGGTTCATGAATTTCCATATAAACTGAAGTAAAAATTTTGACTAGATATCACTAACTCTATAAATAAATTTGAAAAGCTTTCATCGCCTTATTTTATTGAGTTTAAATATAATTTTACATATATCTCCATTAATTTAAATTTTTATAATTTACAGAATATTACAGAATTCAGCAAAATTTCTCATATCTTCAAAATATGAGATATATTTCTTTCTCTGTTCAGTTGGGATAATGAATACTGAGGTATTCTTGAGTTAGAAAGTACATAGATAGAACAGTCAAGTTTGCCAATAACAGTATTTTGAAAGTACACAGCAGAGAAAATATTTTAAAAAATGGATGATGTCCTTCCATTTTATCCAATTATATTTTCTAGATGGTACAGAACATTAAGAACAAATGTTCAGCCTCTTAATCATTTGCTTTCAGTAGATCAGGAGTTCTCTATAATTATTTTAACACTTTTTCTGTATTGTAACCTAGAACTAAGAAAAAAGAACATAAAAGCAGAGTAAGAGTATATGCAATTATGAAAGTTAATTGTCACAAATTTTTCATTGTGTCAAAAAACATAAAAATAGATTCAAAATGTTTGACATTCAAAGTAGATATTCTCATGGTTTTAAAACAAAAATAATTATAAAACTTTAATTTCTGGGGAACTTGAAAAGTCTACTGTCTAAAGCATCCTAAAAACAAGAAGTCTGAGATCAGTCAGCATCGCCTTTATATGTCTAAATTCTGGTTAGCTCTTAATAGTCAAATCTATTTGTTTTGTTTTTGTAAACACAGAAACAGGAAGCATTTAAAGATAATTTGAGAAATTAATCATCTGGTCCAAGCAATCTCAATGCATGAAAATAAATTATTATATTTCTCATTTATTCCCATTAAATTATGAGATTTAAATTTATATGACCCATAGCTTACTTATAGGTTTTTGCTCTCTTACATTAATATCTCAAATACTTTATCATAACTTATTTTGCTATACTCTCCATATGAAAATTAAAGAAAGATCATAACTCTTTTGAATTTTTTTTATTTTAAGCAATGTTGCCTATCCAAAGTTTGTTCTAACAGTAAAGAACTCTTTCAACTTTCTGACGTCCTCCTCAAACTCATTCTTCAGTGTACTGTAGATTTCTTTATAGAGATCTTTTTCTTCCTTGGTTAAGTTAATTCCTAGATATTTAATTTTTCTTGAAGTTTCTGTGAGTGACTTTTCCTTCATAATTTCCTTCTCATTCTGTACATTGTTGGTATAAACAAATGTTAATTTGTGTGTGTGTTTGTGTGTGTGTGTGCTAATCTTGTATCCTCTACTTTGCTGACATTTGTTACTAGTTATAGGGTGGAGTTCTCTGGGTTTCTATGTAGAATATCAGGTCATCTACAAATAACGATAATTTGAGTTCTTCCTTTTTCATATGTACGCCGTATTTCTTCCTTTGCCAAATTTCTCTGGCTAATATTTCAAGTACTATGTTGACTAGAAGAGGTGATAGTGGACATTTTTGTCTTGTTCCTGATTTTAGAAAGAATAGTTTTAGCTTTTCCTTATTTAACATGATACTGGCTACTGCCTTTAATAACTTTAATCATATTTTAGGTATGAACCTTCAATACCTGTTTGTTTTAGGGTTTTTATCATGAAGGGCAGTTGGATTTTGTCAAAAGTCTTTTCTGCATCTATTGATATGATCATATGATTTTGTACCTTGCTGCTTTAATTGACTAACATATGTTGAACTATGTTTGCATCTCTGGAGTGACACCTATTCAATCATGATGTATCTTTTTTCTTAATAGGAATCAAACTCACAGCTCTGTGCTTGCCAGGCAGGCATTGCACCTGCTGAACTACATCCTCAGTGTGTCAGCTTTTTTTTTTTTTTTTTTTTTTTTTTTTTTTGCGGCACCGGGGATTGAACTCACAACCTCACACCTGCCAGGGCAGGTGCTTAAGTCACTGAGCCAAACTCCTGGCCCTAGTTTTTTGAGGCAGGGTTGCACTATGTAGTTCAGGCTGGCCTTGCGCTCGCGTTGTAGCCCAAGCCAGCCTCGAACTCACAACGCTCCGCCTACCTCAGCCTCCCAAGTGCTGGGATTAAAGGCGTGCGCCACCACACCTGGCTTGTGTCAGTTTTTTGATGATGTGCTGCATGCCATTTGCTAGTATGTGGTTGAGGTTATTTGCATCTATGTTCATTAAAGAGAAAAGCCTATGGTTCTCTTATTTTAGTTGGGTTTTCTCTAGTTTGGGGAGTAGGGTGGTACTGACTTCCATAAATGAATTTGAGAGCATTCCATCATTTTCAGTTTCATTGAAGAGCTTAAGAAGCATAGCATGATTAAAGAGCTGGTAGAATTTAGCAGGGAATTTATCAAGTTCTGGGTCTTTATTTATTTATTTATTTTTTTGATATTGTTGGTGTTGGTAAATTCTTACTGAGTCATTTTTATTGCTTGTTTTGGGGTTGTTAAACTTGTTTATATCACCTGAGATTAGTATTGTTAGTTTGTATGAGCCTAGAAAATGGTCCATTTCTTCAAACTTTTTTGGAATGTAGTTTTTCAAAATTGTTATCATATTCTAGATTTTGACAATGTCTGTTGTGATTTCCCTATTTTCATTTTTAGTTGCACGGATGTGAAGCTTTTCTTTCTTTCTCTCAGTTAGTCTGGTAAGGACTTATCTATTTTATACATTCTTTCAAAGAACCAACTCTTCAATTTGTTTTTTGTTTATTTATTTGCTTCTGAGTAGGCAGAATATTGTCAAAATTGGCATACTTCCAAAATTGTTTCATAGAGTCAGTACAATCTCAGTCAAAATACCAAAAGCAAATTTTATAGATCAACAGAAAACAGTCATAAACTTCATATGAACCGGAATAGATCCAGAAGAGCAAAAGTAGTTTTGGGCATTAAGAGCAAAGTAGGGAGCGCAGCGATACCTGACTTCAAGCTACACTGCAAGCAACAGTGATAAAAACGGCATGGTGCAGGAACAAAAACAGACACACGGGTCAGTGGAACACAACTGAGGCCACAGAAACTTCACCAGAATTTCAAATCTGATTTCTTTTTTTTTCTTTTTTTTTTTTTTTTTGCGGCACCAGGGATTGAACTCACAACCTTGCACCTGCCAGGGAAGGCACTTAAGCCGCTGAGCCAAACTCCCAGCCCTGGTTTTTTGAGGCAGGGTTGCACTGTGTAGCTCAGGCCGGCCTTGTGCTCGCGTTGTAGCCCAAGCCGGCCTCGAACTCACAACGATCCTCCTACCTCAGCCTCCTGAGTGCTGGGATAAAGGCATGCGCCACTACGCCCGGCTTCAAATCTGATTTCTGATGAAGGAGCTAGAAATACACTGGAGGAAAGATCTCCTATTCAACAAAGCGTGTTGATAAAGCTAGTCTTCTGTTTGCAGAAAAATGAAATTGAACCTTTGTCTCTCTCCATTACCAAATTAAAATAAAAATGGATCAAAAATCTAAACATTAAAATAGAAATATTAAATATACTGGATGAGAAATTAGGTAAAACACTTGAAGACAAAGGATTTTCTAAAGAGAACCTCAATCATATAAGAAATAGCAGCAACAGTCAACAAATGGGATTATATCAGGCTAAAAATCATCTGGATAGAAAAGATTCAGTTGGTAGAGTGTGGAGACAGCCTGCAATCCTCTTCTCTCAGACAGAGGATTGATATCTAGAATATTCAAAGCACTCAAAAAAATTAAACCACCTAAAATGGAAGTCCTAGCCAGGAAATGGCCAAGAGAAATGAACAGACACTTCACAGAGGAAGTAAACCAAGCAGTCAACTGATTCATGAAAACATGTTCAATATTTCTGGCCTTCAGAGGAATGCAAATTAAAACAAAGTTAAGATTCCATCGTACTGTGGAAAGAATTCCAGTTATTAGGAAATTAAACAATAACAAATTCTGGCATGACTGTGGTGAGAAGGGAACACTCCTGCATTGTTGGTGGGAATGTGAACTAGTGAAACTATTATAAAAATCAGTGTGGAGATTTCACAAAGAACTGAAATGAAAAATACCATATGACCCAGTTATCTTTCAGCAAAGTATCATCTTCAAAGAACTTAAGTCTTCATATAATTGTGATACGGACGTGCCAATGTTTCTGGCAGCTCCATGAAACAGCCTTTATACCCATCCACTAATGATTGGGTAAAGGAGATGTGGTATCTATATATAATGGAATACTACTTGGCTATAAAGTATGACAAATTTGAGACATTTGTAGGAAAATGGATGTACTTGGAAAATATAATGTAGAGTAAAATAAATCAGACACACAAACTTAAATACCATATGGTATTTCTCATTTGAGTGAGGCAAAGTACAAACAAAGTAAATGATAAAGGATGAATCAAAGGGTCCAATTGAGTGGTGAAGCAGAAGGGAAGGGGAAATAAGAAAAATAAAGGCGTGCCATGTACAGGCACCTAATAACCCCAATTGATGTAAACAATATATGTCATACTACGAGCTATGATCAATCGTACCAACAAGCATAAAAAAGGTGGTAGGGGGAGCAGAGGAGGAGTATGGAGGAAGAAGGGGATGGCACTGGGGATTGAAAAAGAGAAATTTGTTGGAATACATACATTAAACCACTCCTCAAAATGATTGTAAATCACTCAAATTGTGAACTTGTAGAGAGACAGAGATAGAAAAACCCTAACTTGGAATATTTTAGCTTTTTATTTGCTTCTAGAATTCAGCTTATATAGGTTGGTTAGTTAATAAAAGGTCATTATGAAAGTTTAATTAGACATTTTAAATATGCTTTTTCATAATTAGAGGGAATTCATAATGATACCAAGAAATTGTTTACTTGTATTAGAGGTCTAATTTTTTAAAAAGTACACACAACACCATATTTTGCTTGTAATTGATATGTCAAACTTGCTAATACTGAACCCTTAAATATTTTAACTTACAGAATTTTTTAATATTTATGCTCATCTGGGCTTCCGGGAAGATGGTGGAATAGTAAGCAGCACAGTAAACAGCTTCTTTAAGAGACACAGTCCAGATGCTGGAATACTGCATCATGGGGAAGACAAGAAGGAAGGAAATGGTTCCCCTGGACCCAGGAAGAATCTGAAGTGAGAAATGAAGCCCACAGAAAAAGGAAAAGGAAAAACTGAAGTGCAGAAGAAGGCAGTAGCTGGAGGCACCTTTGCCCAGAGCTGGACCCACTATGTGAGGGGAGCTGTTGGATGCTGGGGACGTGTGATTAAGGCGATGTGGTGGCTGGTGGCCCTAGAGGCCTCTTCAGAGAGAGGCAGCATTGGAGGGGAGCGGCAGTGGACGGGAGCAGTGGACCTGGAAGACTGAACTGGCTGGTGGTGAGTGCAGAGGACTCGGTCCTCCCGTGGGAGAAAGCAATTAGCCAGGAACCATTTTGGAGTCAGAACTGCTGCCGGCTTCTTTCAGTAGTCCCTAGCTGGGCACAGACCTGTGAAAACTGCCTGGACAGAGCACTGACCCCACGCATATTCTAGGGGCCATCTCAGAGGTTTCCTGTGGGTAACCAGCTGGGTCTGGAGGCAGCGACCCTGCACACTCTTCAGGGGCAGTAGTGGAGAGTCCCCACTGGGGACCAGCCCAGGTCTGCAGGCAGAGGCCAGTCCTGCCCTTGTGCACTCCACCAGCCATCAGGGAGCCAGTACAGGCTGGGAAAAGCAGCAGACATTTGTGCACCTCTGCGCCCAATGACCACCATCAGATATCCATAGACAGCACTGGCTAGAAGAACCAAACAGTCTCACTTCAAAGAAATTGTGTCCAGTGTGGGGAGTGCTTGGGACCCCAGTACTCTCTTGTCCAGAAGAACCCAGGAATATGTCAAGATGAAGAAGCAAAAGGCAGTCTCTGACCTCCAATCAAAGCAGAGCAAATCCAGGAGCTGCAAACACAGAAGAGATCGGGAGTTGCACACCTGAAGTTTCTAAAGTGATGGCAACTAAAGTAAAGAAACAACTTCATGAGGATATAAAACAAATTAGAACAGAAATACTAACTCAGGTAAAAGAAGAAATGAAAAACATAAAAGAATTGCTAGGCATCTCTAAAGAACACATCGATAAAAAATTGAAGGAGCACAGGAAAATGAGGGAAACCTTAAATGAACAATGCAAAAAAGATTTAGAATACATGAAACAGATTCAAAGAGATATCCAGGAAACTCCATTGAAAGCTGGCAAAACCACTTGAAAGAAACTGAAGACAGGCTTTCAAACCTTGAAGACAGGTTTGCAGCTTGTGATCATGAAAAGAAAGTTCTCTTAAAAATTAATGAGGAACCTGGAAGCAACAATTCAACAGCTGCAAGACCAACCAAAGAAACATAATTTAAGAATAATAGGTGTGAATGAAAAAGCAGGGGTCAATACAAATGGCATTAAAAGCCTATTTACAGAAATAATATCAGAAAACTTCCCAAGCATGGGAAAAAGAAGTGACATTCAGAGAAATGAAGCATATAGAACTCCAGCTAGCCATAACCAAAATAAATCTAAATCCTGACATATAATAATCAAGATCCCAGAAACTCAACACAAGAACAGAATATTAAAAGCTGTTAGAAAAAAGAAACAGCTCATCTATAAAGGAAAACCCATCAGAATCACAACAGACTTCTCAGCACAAAGCATCAAGCCAAGAAGAGCTTGGAGTGAAGTATTTCAAGTCCTGAAAGAAAACAACTTCCAGTCCATAATTGTTGTACCATGCAAAACTCTCTTTCAAATTTAATACTTCCACAACAAAGAACAACTGAAGTAATTCATGAACACCAAACCAATCCTACAAAGAATACTGAAGAACTTTCTAGAGAGAGATAAAATAAAAGACCACAGCTCCAAAAACAGTGGCAGAGGGGTATTGCCAAGTACAGCAGACAATTGAATGGAGAGGAAAAGTAGGCAGACAATGGCAGGAAAACAGCATCACAGAGATGAGGCAGTGCATGTTAGGCCTAACCATTAATGTAGATGGCCTTAACTGACCAATAAAAAGAAACACAGGCAGGGTGGATCAGGAGACAGGATCCATCAATATGTTCTATATAAGAAACACATTTAACTCCAAAGAGGGTTCATAGACTGAAAGTTAAAGGAGCCAGAACAATGCTCTATGTGACAGGGAACCAGAAAGAAGGGGTAGCTTGTCCATTAGCTGCAGAGTGGACAAGAAAGACATGGCATTTTTATTCAATGGAAAGTTACTCAGCTATAAAGAAAGATAACCTCGAGGATTAATGGATACAACTTGCGATCATGCTCATGGGTGAAATGAAACACAATCACATGGCTGAACATCATGTTGTCTCCCTAGTATAAAAATCTAAAGGAGTTAGTAGGATTTAAAATACACAATACATATTATGAAAGTGAAAGGGGAGGAAATGTATAAAAAGGGAAGGCAGTGGCCATTGTTATTCTATTATCGTGATTTGAATCCTGTATTATTTTCATTGTTCTGTTTAGTTTGTTTTTATTCTGTTTCAGTTTGTCTAATTTTATTATATTTGATGGCATGGACATCTATTTCAAAGATAACAAAGCACATTATGGTAGACATTATTGATTTCCTATTACCTTGTTTTGAAGCCCTGTATTGCTTTCATTGTTTTGTTTTTAGTGATTTTATTCTGTTTTGATTTGTTGATTGCATTATGTCTGATCATATAGGCAACTACTTAGAAGATAACAAGAGGCATTATGGTAACCACTGTTGTTTTACTATTGTTTTGAAGTCCTGTATTGCTTCCATTGTTTTTTTGTTATTGTTGGTTTCATTTTGTACATTTTGTTTTATTTTACTATGCCTGATGGTATGAGTAGTTATTTTGAAGATAGTAAGAGGCATTATAGTAGCCATAACTGATTTCCTTTTATCTTTTTTAAAGTTTTGTACCATGTTCTTTGTTTTGTTTTTGTTGACTCTAGTCTGTTTGACTTCATTTGGTTTTATTCTCTTCAAAATAAAAAAAAAATTTAAAAATATTTACGTTCTTCTTAGCCCTATAGCATAAGATAAATACACAATTATGCTGCATTTCGTATGGAAAGTTCTGTCTAGGCACATAATAACTTACTATATATACTCTGATTAAATATATAATCAAAAACATAATCAAACTGTGTGGAAATTTAAATTTGAAAGAAGTAAACATATCTGGAGTAAAATATTCAATTTAAAACATAATTGTTAATCATCATTTCTCTTGCTCTAGGAGCATATGACTAAAGATATGTTTTCCTTTTATTCCCATAATGCTATAAATTAACAAAAAGAAGTTAAATTTCTTAGTGAAGTCAATCATATTTTTTATTATAGGCTTGAATAACTTAAGGATCATGGTTCACGTTTTATTTTATTTGGTGCTTCCTCTCCTAAAAATGTAATTATGTAGCATGAATACAATCATATCAGATGGAAAACACAAACATATCATGGGACTTTTTATGAACCATCTGCTTACATTAATATGTAAAAAGAAAATAAACATTTGTCAATAACCCCATTCTTTAAGAGAGCCAATGTGAATTTTATACTATCTTTAGTGTTGTTTGGAAGGACAAACACTGCTCCCCTTTTCTTGGAATAGCTAATCAGTGCTCATATATTTTTTGAAAAGGATTCCCTATGTCTAAGTGATAGTTGGAGAAATTGAGGCACAAATGTAACACTGCCCAATCCCAGAGTTGATGTTCCATCGCCACTAGATATGCAATGTGAATTCGAAATATGTAATATATACATAATGCATATAGTTTTGACCTACATTTTTCTTTTCCAAGGGTGAACACTTTACTGTCAGATATGATTTCAACAATTGACTGAAATGATATATAATTCAAGACACTGTGATATCTTTTAAAATGATTGAGAACAATGTTTAACTCCAATTTTCCATGACTTTGTAGACTGACAAGACAAAGAAAAGATTGTTGTTTAAGGAGACCTGTTGACTTTTACAGCTCAGAATTGATTTTAGTTGCAGCAGTTGCCTTATCCTTATGTTCTGAAAAGAGCGAGTTCTGTAGGACAAATGGAAGAATCAGGAGGGTTCTCAGCTTCTCGCCTTTGTGAAGTACGTGACCATGCCAAGAGATCATAAATGAGCAATGCCAATTAGTTATAAAGCAAAATATAGAATTCTGAGTCATAACACATAAAATGTGTTTTATTGATACAAAAGACAATTCTTCACACATTATTTAGCTGAGAATATTCATATCTTATGAATTGGCATTCTATCAGCAAACAAAGCAATTTAATCATTCAAAAACACCGAGAGTGCTTTCTCCTCTCCAAATGTAAATTACATGTTCAAGCAAGCATTGAAGCAAGAAGCCTATATTTCAAACACCTCATTCTTACAATCAGAAGGGAAAAGGA
Organism: Dasyprocta punctata; assembly: GCA_004363535.1. Lineage (NCBI taxonomy): Eukaryota > Metazoa > Chordata > Mammalia > Rodentia > Dasyproctidae > Dasyprocta > Dasyprocta punctata. The sequence goes on along the minus strand of RJWM01005776.1, from coordinate 32,920 downwards.
GTAGGTTAGCAACTAGTATCATCAATCTTTTCACCACTTCAATTAATAAAATTGATAAAGAACTACACGCTGGTGTCAGGATGTGGATTTAAACTCTTTGGGAGAAAAACAGCAGCAACCAGGTGCTCAGCAATGTTGGCAGACTTTATCTGCCTGACAGCTTCCTCCATGGGGACAAATTCTAAACCAGACACTATGAAAACGATGCCACATTTATCATGTCCTGAAAAGATATATTACTTTTATACATACCACTTTTATCCATATTTAAATAGGGGTCAGCAGGGGTGGGTATGATGAGGCTGAGTTTTGAGATGTAATTATCAAATTGATATAAAAGGAGTAAGTTTAAGAGATCTATGATGACTACAGTTAATAACAATATTTATGAAAAAGGAAAAGAGTAGACTTTCAGTATTCTCACCATAAAATGATAATTTTGTGGAATAATGCATACTTTAATTAGCTAAAATCAGTCACATACATACGTATATCTGTAATTTCCAGGAAATATGCATAGGATAATGATACACACACATTTTATCTCTGGAATTAAAAGAAAATTTATCCTAAATTCATAATGGGAAGACATAGATCTGACATTCAGACCTATACTTGACCAATTTAAAAGCCTGTTCTTTTTCTAGAAACTTACACGGTTTTCATTGCCTGATTTGATTGCTTAAATATAACATGAACCATATATGCAACATATTAGAAGTGGTTTTATTTTTACTTAAACAAGTTCTTTAAATCCATCCACTAAACCTCACAGCCAAAAAGTCTCTCAAAAATTTGCTTTCTAAACAGAATAATTTCTACTGCAATTTTCAAGGTGCAATTAGAATAATTCTCTAATGTTCAATCCACCCTCTTTTCAACTGGGTAGAAATATATACACACAAACTATAAACACATAAACATGTATGGAAACACACACATAAGTACCTCTGCCATATGATTGAATGCTTAAATTAAAAAAAATAATGTTTAAACTGAATTTTTAAAATTGAAAACATTTCTAACAGTTAAAGAAATGTTGCCATTAATCTCCCTCAAAACACTCCTCCTTCCTTTGAACAAACTTACCCTATTTTTCTTGCCACTTTCTGAAGTTGTTCTTTAAATCCTTTGTTATGGTTTGTGTCTAATGTCCCCCTCAAATTCTCATGAGGTCCTAGGATTTTTTCTTCAGGGGTGACTGAATCTAGAGTTTGTGATTGATTCATAGTTCAATGCTAGGATTAAAGGTGTTGGCATTAAGAGTGTGTGACTGCTGGGTCAGTCCACTGATCAGATTGGCACTGCCCTAATCCCTGGAGTCTAGATATAAAGTAAAAGGGGAAGAAAGAGACTGTTAAGTCTCCCTCCATTGTTCCTTTTGCTGATTGGTTGCTCCTCTGCTATGTGCCACCCTGCCTTGGAGCAAGCTGATCATGAACTGAAACCTCCTCAAACTGTGAGCTAAATAAATATTTTTCCTTTAATTTTGAATGCTGAGTATTTTGTCTCAGCAACAAGAGAAAAGTAGATAAGACATCCTCTTTCATGAATATCTATAATTGTGCTATCCTGATGCCTTAATATCATGACTTGATTATTTTGACTTTGAGAAAGAATCAGAAGTTGCCTGGAACCAGATCCAGAGAATGAGGTGGGTGAGCACAGCCTACAGTGTTTTTACCAGGCTGTCTTTCCTCTGCACGGCACTCAGCAGCAGCTCTCACAATACTTATCACCAACTCTCAGAAGAGTCACACTATATACAATGCCTTTTGACTCAGTTTATCCTGGTTCCCTACATTTGAAGGAATAACACAAAATTTTCTCAGATCTTTGAGCTTTCTCTGTTTCCATATGAACTTCAAGACTTCTTTAACATCAGGCTATTTTCAAAGTACCTCTTAGATAGACAGAAAAAAGTCTACCAAAAATGTGTACCTCAAGAAAAGAAAAACTTGTATAAATATAGAGTCTACCAAAACTGTATACAAACTTCAGGAAAAAAAAAATAGTATGATGTTTTCTCAACAGACGGTGTTTCCCTCATATGGGGGGACTTAGAAAACGTATATTGCAGAAAACTCAGTGCACTGATGACACTTAGAGCCGAAATTGAAAATGCATATGCAGTAATCTCAAAGACCAAGTTGAGCCAAGTGGCAGTTCACCATGCAAATAAATATCTCGAACCTAATGACCACCACTTTGAGCACCTTTTTCAATTATGGAGGCCAAAGGTAACTTTTTTTTTTTTTTTTTTTTTTTTGTGGCACTGGGGATTGAACTCACAACCTCACGCCTGCCAGACAGGTGCTTAAACCACTGAGCCAATCTCCCAGCCCTGGTTTTTTGAGGCAGGGTCGCACATTGTAGCTCAGGTGGCCTTGTGCTCACGTTGTAGCCCAAGTCGGCCTCGAGCTCACAACGCTCCTCCTACCTCAACCTCCCGAGTGCTGGGATTAAAGGGGTGCGCCACCATGCCCAGAGGCAAAGGTAACTTTATGAAGTTCATGATGTCTCAATAAACTTAGTATTAAAATATTTATGTTTTTCTTTTTTTGAAATAGATATACCTTTATTGGCAGACTCATATGTATGCACGTTGTATTTGTGAATTTAATAAACATGTACTCATGCAGCATGTTGCCTTTTGTGTGTACTTTATTCTTTCCAATATTGTGATTCTGAAGTTCAATTGTGTTGTTTCATGAGTTATAAGTTCATTCATGTAGAGTGCATATTTCCTTCTGTAGCGAAGTCCTTGCATTTATTTTCTATTTCACTGTTAATCAGAAAGCTTGTACATGTCATTAAAGAGCAACCAAAATTTTATTCTTGTGTAAATGCTTCCTGTTCAGAAGTCAGACTGCTAGTATTTGGACCCAGATTTATTCAACTTTAGAGGCTACTGACAATTCCTCACAATTATGAGTGTATTAAAATCTAATTGCTATAAATTCTCATTAATTCATTGTATTTCATCTTTTCATTGTATTTTATTTTATTTTTTATTTATTTATTTATTTTTATTTTTTTTTGAGGCACTAGGATCGAACTCACAGCCTCACATCTGCCAGACAGGTGCTTAAGCCACTGAGCCCAACTCCCAGCTCTCATCTTTTCATTTTAGATGAGCATGTTGTTATAATTTTTTCCGAAGACTAATGAAGCAAAGCAATGTCATATTTATCCATGAAAAGTTTATATATCATCCTTTATAAAGTGCCTTTTCAAATTTTGCATATCTTTTGGAGTTGTTCAGTGAGTGCAGTATGGGACTTTTATACATTACGAATATGATAATATTAGAACCCTTTTACCTATAAAATGACTATCCCTTCTTTCAGTGCCCCTTGAAGTAGTTTTGTAATGGACCAGTTACCTAACATCTATTGTCTAAGTAGTTGGTTGCAATCTTATATAATTTATAAAATAAATAGGTTTTCATGCAAAATTTTGCATAATTCAAGGATTTCAAAGGTACATGGATTAACATACTCACAATTTTGAGTTGTAGTTAGTCATTGATGCTTAAAAGGTGACATTTTTTCCTTAATAGTAATAATTTCCACCCATATGTTTAACATAGCTTATGAATTAAAGAAATAAATATAAACATTTTATAGCATTTTAGGTAATAATTTCTATTCAGATTTTTTTTTTTTTGTCTTTTTGAGACAGGGTCTCACTATGCAGTTCAGGCTGGCCTTGGGCTCACTTTGTAGTCCATCTAAAACTTGTGATGATTCTCCTGCTTCAGCCTTCTGAGTGTTGGATTACAGGCATGCACCACCACTCTTGGTTTTGATGTGATAGATTTTTTTAAAATAATGATTTAATTAATCAATCAACGGATTTCTTAATAACACCTTCCCCAGATATTGATCCCATAGCTCCAGAATAAAAACTACTATCTCGTCCCTCTTTTATGATAAAATATATAAATAAATAAAGTAATGAAGATAAAATTATCACAGAGAAAGCTCAACAAGGAATACATGAAGTGTTTTTATATAGGAACTGGATTATGCATGCACCATATTGATTTTAGAATTGCAAAAAATAAAATAAAATAACAACACCTAAATTAGAGACGATGTTTCATCCAGTAAATAGAAAAAAATATCCTGCAGTAAAATTTCCCTAATATTGTATAAGCTGCCAACAGCATAATGTGTGGTAAGGAGTGAAATGCTGTCCAAGGAAAAACTGATAAATCTATTCGGGATGATATGAGAAACATGATTCTGATGTTTGACAGTGTTTAAATGAATGAAAATGAATGTCAGTTTCTTTGAATGATTGCATTGCATTATTCAGTGAATATAAAAATATTCATCATTTGATGGATTATTATTTTCAAGATAATTGCACACAAGTATTTTCTAAAAGTCAAGCTGTATTTAGTCATCAATTTTCATTGTATTGTTATTTAATGGTACTAGTAAAATTGTCCTTATTTTTTTTTTTTCTTTTGGCACTAGGGATTGAACTTACAACCTCACGCCTGCCAAGCAGATGCTTTAGCCACTGAGCCAAACTCTCAGCCCTAGTTTTTTGAGACAGGGTAGAACTATGTAACTCATGCCAGACTTGCATTCATGTTGTAGCCCAAGCCAGCCTGGAACTCACAACGCTCCTCCTACCTCAGCCTCCTAAGTGCCAGGATTAAAGGTGTGTGCCACCATGCCCAGCTCTTACTTATTTATAATTATCAAAACACCAGGTTGTACCACACAAATACATATAATTATGATTTGTCAATGAATATAATGTTAATTCAAAAATAAATCTATAGTATACAAGTAAGAATGATTAATGGTGACAAACAGGGCATAAATGGACAGCATAAGATCCTTAATACCACTATGAATCATAATGGTTGTAACTATTTAAAGCTGTATTTCCTACACTAGTACTTTTTTTCTATTTATGTGTTTGTACAGAGTTCCTAGAGGATCATTTGTGCAACAACTGAGAATATTCTTGCATTCCTATGAATTTCTATATTCCATGCATACCTCTCAAAATCATGGCCCTTTCTGACACACGTTTTATTTTTCTGGCTTATAAATAGTGGAATTTTCAGTCTGTTAGTATTGAAATATCTCAGAATTAAAATATGGCAGTTGTTCTTTAGAAGGTATTAGTAATACCTTAAATAGTACACATTAAAATTAGAAAGTTTTTAAAAAGCTGAAGAAAGTTTGGCAATTTTAGAAGAAAATAAATCTCAGTAATAACTAATGTTAAAATATACAATCCTTTCTCAAAAGATGTTCTATGTAACTTGTATTTCGTTAAACTGTAGTAGATTCTGTGTTTTGCTCACCTACACGTGATACAAATGCACTAGCTTTGGAAGGAGTTTTGCATGAGTGTTAGTATATTCAAAGCTGGGGAAAGGAGTGTACAAGACATGTTATAATATTTTATAATTTTTGAAAGCATGATTCAATGTAGTTTTAAGAACTGTACAACATACACAAATGCAAACATACAAACATATATGATATTATGTATATAAAAATGATAAAGCCAATCCTATTCTTTTGCCAGCTGCATAGCATAGCTGTGACACGTGTCACAGCAGATATAATTCTGCTGTCAGATGGTGAAGAGTTAAAATGTATTAGAAACTATGCTACCCTCCAGGGTGACGCAGTTTTGCATTTCTAAGAGAACAGAGAATTCTATCACCTTTTATGTATATGTTTTCAATGAAGTAATGCTTTATTATAAAATTTCAATAAATTACTAACAATAACTAGATGTTAGACAGAGAAAACAAAAGAATGCCAAGAAATCCTCCTAAAGCAAAGATGCATTCTGATATCGATTGTAGAAATAAATCTTATTTTCCCAAGCCCTTACAGCTTAAAAATGTCACCTGCATTGTGGTGTGCCTATATCCTTCTGAGCTATTACTGCTTTATTTCACTATTAGAAATTGTTTTAGAAAATACTGAGATTTGGTGGACTACATGGTGCCTGGGAAAAATCCTTTGTGCATAATAGTTGCTCAATGAACTAGTTACATTTTATTTTGTACTATTGTGATTTCAATGCATTTAACTATATAAAGTTTTAAAAATTACTTTTGTTTTCATTTTACTTTGGGAAAACACATTACATAGACTAAAACATCTTTAATAAAATAATTTTAACATGTTTCTCTAACCCTGGAGAATCTTTTAATGGAGAGATTAAATTGCTGAATTTTCATACGTACACTCCCGGGGACAATGTCTGACCCTGGCGAATAATTAAGAACAACTTTTTACTGTGTTATATTGGGCACTAGACACTAATTGCACCAGATAGAGCATTTTCTTAGTACAATCCATTCCTGAGGGAGTAAAATACACAAACTACAGAATATAAAATGACCTTTAAAAACAAAATTTGAAGAAAGATAAGCTACTTAAATAAAAACGTAAGTTAGAATTATGACCCTTCATGACTTCTACTCATTAGAGTTAGAACATTATCAAATTCCACTTCTGAATCATAAAGAACTGTAAAAAAAAGAAAAAGAACTGCAAAAACATATGAACATGAATTTTTATATGCACTAAAGATAAATATTTGCAATCTTGAAAACTGTAGCAATTTAGTTACACAGATACCATAAAAAAGAAATGTGGTGTTCTCTGACCACTCTAAAATAGCTCTTTCATTGTAAACAATTATAGCTGTAAAAAATTTGCTTCCATGTAGTACATTATTTTATGAAATGTGTCCCAGTTTTAAGAGATTATTTTAAAGTAACCATGAAATCACAATAGTCTAAAATTAACAGACCTGAATGAACAGAATATGTCAGTTGAAAATCAGGAAACAACCTTGCAATAAACACCACATATAATGTCCCTTGCTTTTTTTTTTTTTAATTTCTTTTTTGTTGTCACCAGGGTTCAAACTCACAACCTCACACCTGCCAAGCAGGTGCTTAAGCCACTGAGCCAAACTCCCGGCCCTATTTTTTTTGAAGCAGAGTCGCACTATGTAGTTCAGGGTGGCCTTGCTCAAATTGTAACCCAAGCCAGCCTGGAGCTCCCAATGCTCCTTCTACCTCAGCCTCCCTAGTGCTGGGATAAAAGGCGTACACCACCACGCCTGGCATTCCTTGCTTCTTAGAGGAAAGTCATGATGATAGTTTATCCTTTACCTTTTAAATCAGTTTATACAGTTAATAAGTCAACATAAAGAAGAATAACTTTCTGAGATGGTGTTTCTCCTACAGCTAACCTCATAGAGAAATAAAATCAATGGCCTCTGAAATTCTCTCAACCTATAGTCCACTGTGTTGCTTACCACATCCCTAGCTGTGAAGACAATTTCTCTCGAATGTTCCACAAATTTAAAAGCATTTCTTGCTTAGATAGAAATTCAGTAACCAGAGACAAAACCAGAAGTTCAGCAACCTTCATCTTTCTTGATTGATTCGTTTTAATTTTATTTTAAATAGTGAAAGGAACTCACAGAGAGCAGAGAGAGAATCTGCTACTAACATCTGTTTTCTAAAACTGAATGTTCTAGGATAAATGGAAAGAAATGTACAAAACATCTGAGAACAACAGGTGTCGCTCACCTGGCAACTCAGGTGACTGAGTTCAGGGGAATAAGTTCTGCTGATGCTTTGATGAAGAGAAAAGCAAGGTAAAAGAGTTAAGAGGATGGGTATGGGAGTTGTGTCCCTGACTGCTCTGATCTTTAGAGATTCAACTCTAGGCTGTAATGATTTCCCACCACGACACGCTAGGGAGCTAATGGTCGCATATGCTTGTGGATAGATCCATGTTTCAGGCTGAAAACAGAGTGACTCGGATTCTTCCATTCTTGTCTAAAAATAATGTTGGGATGAAAGGGAGAGGTCCAGGTGGACAGACCTGAGGTACTGTTTTGCACCTAAATTGCTCCCAGAGACTGCTATAGACAAGACATTGTAGCAGACATTGGAATGATGAGCAGAGAGAGGTAGCAATCATCATCAAAGAGTCTACTCTGGAAGGCAAATATTCCATCAGGAATATTCTAGGATTCATGAAAATAACATTTCAGTGTGAAAATACAGAATACCATGAAAGAATTGTTTGCTGTCTGTGGCACTGTCTTTGAAAGTTTTCTATTTTGTTGAGTGATGAATAAATATGAGTCATTTGGAAAAAATAAGAAAGAGGAATGTTCTACAAAACGAATACATGCACCGTCCCCACCAATGTCAAACCTGATGTGAGATGGAAAGTAGCTCGATCCTTGAAAAACATTGAGAAAATGACATCACAGAATGAGATGATGGACTTAGGTGAGAGAAATAGAGTTGGAAGATGAGAGCTGTCCTGTTGGACCCCAATGGCCATATTGCAAATTGTTTTACTAATTATAAAAGGATACCTTTGAAATATTTGGAAGTGAAAGGGGTAATGTCAGATATATTTTGAAAGAAGATGACTGATTTGTATGTATAGAAGAAATTCAGAATGAGGAATTCAGAATCAAGGAAACCAGGAGGAAAATTTTACTTACTAAGCAAACATGATCTAGCTTCAATTAGGATTATGGCAGTAGAAGTAAAAAACAGAGAAGAAAAAAAGAAGACAGGTATTGCTGGTTGTTGGAATGATTACAGAATAATAGGAAAATGGATTTGATATGTGGAATCAGCAGAATAAAGTGATTTATTGGAGAAGGAAAAAAAGTTTCAATTGACAGACCTCTGGTTTTGAATTGTAGCAACCAGAAAATGTCTATGCATTCACTGGGATGTGCACTGGTGCTTCTAAAGCTGTAGTGGACAATACCTACTTGGGAGTCATGTTAATACACAGATGATCACATGCCATCCCTGGGCAGACTGGATCTGTATTCCAGGAAGTGCTTGGTTGAGGGCAATGACCTTGGTTCTCAGGTCACACTTTGAATAGGGAGGATACAGAAACCAGGAACAAGAGCTTAGGAAACACATGGCCCGACAAGTTCAGGTTGGAGTCTGCCAAGATTGTATACTGAGATATACGTGTGCAAATGATCCTGCAAAATTTGCTTAGGTTGACTCAATTGATTGCTATGCTTAGAAGCAATTCATGAATACTAAAGTATTTTGGATTCATAAATAAATGCTTAATAGATGATATCTAATTCTACCATCAAGCTTCTGATGAATGGAGTTTAATATTCAATCCTTTTCTTGTCAGTATATGCCATTATTCTGTGTACAGTTACAATTTGTATATTTTTCACAAAACAGCTGCTACTTTTTTGATCCACTTACAAGGAAACAAAAAAATCATGCTACTTAACAGTACATATTAAAATATTAAAATCAATAATTTTGTAGTATTTCATAAAAACAGATGATTCCATGGATCTAAAGTTAAGTATCTCTGTCACCTTTTTTGCTGCTAAAATAATAGTACATTTTTTAGTAAACCAGATTAGACACATAGACTATTTCATAAGACATAGACATGCAGCCCATGGCCTGGCTTATATTAAGTCAATAATCAGTTGTTAAGTGAATAAACAACTGGATGAATTGTGATGATTACTGTTTACTTGGTGCTTAACTTGCCTCGGTCTCATCACTTTAGAACTTATGTGCTCCCCGATACTGTGAAAACAGCATTCTTTGAAGACATTTAAATTTAATTAGCCATTAACTTAAGCCCTAAATACCATGGATGTGCTTCTCTTACTACCTGAACAGCACTGATGTTTTATAGTTTTTATTGGGTTTGGACTCAGTGAAGGAGGAAGCCTTCTCCAGGTCCCTATGGGATTTTACCTGCTTAATGCAGCTGTGCTGTAGGTAATTTCTACCACCTTGAATATTAGGAGCATGCTAAATGCAATCAGAGGTGGTTTAGACTCAGTTTCATTGCTTTATGGAAGGGATAACTTATTACTTTTTAAATTCACCTCTTCCGTGTGGGCAAATTGCCTACCCATGCTTAACAAAGGCCCTTAAAAAGCTCATGATTCAAAGCCCCTAAAGGATTACACAAGGTGACGTGTGAGGTGAACTCACAGTCCTGAGAACATCCCTCTGGTGGCCCTCTGGTGGCTTCTTCTGTCTCAGAGAGAAGGAGAAAATCATCTCAGTGAACACTTAAAATTGCTAAGCTCCAAATTGGCTAATGCAAACTAAAAACATAACCATTTAAATCAGTTTAAATGCATTTTGGTTTTCCTAAATTTTGTTTTATTTTGTTTTTACTTTTAGTAGTGGAACTTCCAATTCTCTCATTTTCAAGAAATTTATTGTGACATTTAATCATCTGGTATTTTTCTCTGGAGGTTTAAACACTTAAACATCTGTTATTATCAAACAGCTTGAAGATAACTGCTCTTTTTAAATCATCTCGAGGAAGGTTAAAATAAATAGAGTCAAGGCACCCAGAATAAATCAACTTTTTGCAAAAACATCTTAATGCTAATATTTATTTTAATTGCTTTTCCTTTTAAATTGAGCACCATTAATAATTAAATTATCCTTAATTATACTTTTGAATCTTTACATTTTAATCATTTTGATCCACAATAATCCAGTTAGATTGAAAATTATCTTCTCTGGTTACTTAATTTAGATAACTGTATCACTTGCAATATTTTATTTGCTATTCATGATTGGACTTCGATGTATTTTTGGAGAATGACATGCTGACAGAAGTGAAATAAGCTTATTTTCAATATAACTTTGAAATGCCATAAATGCAGCTGAGTTAGATTGTTTAGAACAAAGGAAGTGAAGGTAGTCTTTTGTACTGCAGTTTTTAACCAATCAATATTTGTCTCCTTGGAGAATTCTTGTTATTATTGAGAATAGAAATGTATTCACATTAAAATATTTAATTTTTGTCAGCTATCTGCATGTCTAACTGAAAATACAGCATACAGAAACATATACAAATGGAAAAAAGGCAAGAAAATTTTAAATGCAGGAAAATCCTTTTCGAAAACATTGACGCACTCATGATTTCTCAGTAAGATCAGTAAGTTTTGCGATATCTCTATGCTAATGGACAATTTCTATACACATTTGGACGTGAAGTAGATACTTACATTTCTCTGAAATTCTGCAATTAGTAGGGACCACTGTCTCCTTCCACATGATCAAGGGAAAAGGGAAAGACAAGGAAGACATCCTAAAGATTGTGTGTGGTTTTCAGAGATCAAAACTGAAACGAACTAGACTGTGGGTGTAAAATCTGCTTCACTCCAACCTTTTCCACACCTACCCTGACCTGAATATTGGGATGAATGTCCTTAGTGATTAAATAAAGGCAGCAATGTAGACACCAGAAGGATGAGACACTCATTTTTCCACCCGCTCCTCTTCAGCATAGGGGTTGAAGACCTTAATGTGTGATCCTTAAGCACAGCTGCACGGTAGAATCAGCTGGAAAGCGCTCACAGACTCCAGTGCTCAAGGCACACTGCTGACCCACCACATTAGGACCTCTGGTTATTGGAATTTCTTGCCTTATTGAACCTGCTATGATTTCCACTGCAAGCTGTTCTGCATTCATGCCTGCTTGCTATGTGACTCGCTTCCCCATTTGCTCCCGATTTAATCAATTTTACCTGAGCAGTTACACTCATAATCTTACTGGTTGACCATAGTTCTGCCCCGCCTCATGCCCGCCTGTCTTACGAGTTCTGTTTTTCCCCTCTGTGGACCCACTACACTTTGTGGTTTTGCTCTATAAAAGTCCCTAGAGAAGATGGTGTCCTTGGCACCCCACTGGGGACTCCTTCTGTCTCTCTCCTGGACAGAAGCTTTCTTTCTCTCAGTACATATATTCCGCTTTTAAAAAAATTAGAAAAAGTCACAGTCATTTACTTTCCTGTTACCGATTTCAGAGGAAGATATTCACACATCATCTTTAAGGACAATCTTTGGTATACATTAATTTTAAGCACATTTGATAAATTGACAAATTATGAGTAAATTTATCAAATGTTTTTCACATATTGATATGATAAAAATATTCCTTTATTCTACATTTGTATTGATTTTTATTTTAAATGTCAGAGTAATTTGTTATAAAAATAACAATTTAGTCATCACTGTTTAACTTTTAATGTCTTGACTAGTTCTTTTTTTTTTTTTTTTTTTTTTTTTTTTTTTTTTTTTTTTTTTTTTTTTTTTTTTTTTTTTTTTTTTTTTTTTTTTTTTTTTTTTTGGTCTTTTTGACATAGGGTCTCACTATGCAGTTCAGGCTGGCCTTGAGCTTATATTGTAGCCCAAGTTAGCCTCAAACTCACAACAGTCCTCCTGCCTCAGCCTCTCAAGTGCCAGAATTGCAGGCATGTACCACCACACCCTGCTATTGATTAATCATCTTTTCTTTAGATATTTTTTCATTGCTTAGTTCCTTGGCTCATATCTATAATGTAAAATGTATTCATAATTTTGTTAGAAAGGCACTCACCTCATAAATGGATTAAAAATTCTTTTGTTTTTCTTTTGACTGCTTCAACTTTATTACTTTAAATAGAAGATACAGTAATTCCTTAGTGGTAGAAAACAAAAAATAGGCAAGGCATCATCAACTCCAGAACGCTAAAAAAAATGCAGAAAGGATGAGTATCTGGGGGAAATGTTCCCAGGATATATACTTTTGTTAAAGCTAAAACTTTAAAAATAAGCCACAAACATTCTCAATTTTGATTTTTTGAAAGCCATTTATAAAATCACTTTCAATATTCATTTGAATGAGATGGAGAACTGTGGTTCGTGAATTTTAACACATATTTCTGTACCTGTTTTAATGAGAAATGGTTTCATTTGAATTCTGAATTTCCTTTTCACAAAATAATATGTCCACAAATTCCTTTATTTCAGATCTCACACAAAAATATATATGACAGTATTACCTTCCTGGTTTATTAATTTTTCAACTAATCAAATTTTCAAAATTTTAAATCAGAATAACTTTTTAAGTGCTCTTAATTGTTTGAAATGACCTTCATGAAGTTATTCTTTTTGTGGACCTTCATGCTCAAAAGAGTGAAAATTGCAGGCACTAAACCTATAAAGAGATTTGGCACAAAAAATTGAAACCTATGCAACAATTGTCTAAATGTGACACTATTTGCAGGTATTCATTACATGTATCAATTAAATATTTTTACAGGAACTAAATCTATTGTACCTTATAACTTTTTACAGTTTAAGGAAATTTTAGCATTATAGAACACATTTTAAAAATTTAAAAAACAAGACAACTTTGGAAGATGAAATTTTGTGGCATGATACAACTTTCAACTATGTATTTCAGTCAATATTTAATATATTTACTGGCTATATTTACATGATAGAACAAATTAAATCCTAACGGCTTGTTAGATGGGTATTAGTATATTTTATTGGAGAACTCCAACTTTAACTGTAAAATACTCTATAATTTTCTTCTTTGGTCCAAAATTATTGCCTTACGAAATCTTACATGATTTGGATGGTTAATGTATTTTGTTATTCTTGTGTGTTCTTTACAATAAGATCCACTGGTTTTTATCATTTTAGTTCTTTAAAAAGTTTTAAATATCTACATAAGTTTGAAAAGAAATTGATACAAAACAAAGTACAGGACACAGACTATATTAAATGTCTCTTTTCTATGAACAAATGACTGCATCAAGTCCTTCTTACTGCTTTATTACTAATTTGTCAAGGAACAAAAATAAAATTTACTTTCATTAATTTGCCTTTCTTAGCCATAGCATAATTTCTATGAGTTGAAGTCATAGTATATGGTTCATAACTGAATGGAAAATCACAGTACTCTTACAGAAAATTTCATTATACCTCACACAATAGAGATTACAAAGTTCTTCTGCTCAAGTATTTGTGTTTGAATTAAATTGTACTCTTTCTAAAACAATATGCTTTACATTTTTTCAACTCCTTACTATAATGTCTACAGTATTTTACATTTACACTTTCTAGGTCAGTTTGTTTTACTTGTGTCTCTTGTATACTTATAATGGATTACTTAATAAATATTTGAATGCATTAACTCTAATTTTGAATGAATTTGTGTCTATTCTCTAAGGATACATCACGATGAAGTGGTAGATTTAAAAGTTGAGTCTTAGCACCGTTCTTTAAATTCATGGTACCAGTGACTAAAATTGTTACATATCTAATAAATGTGTATTCTGTAAATTTTATAACAGATGATCTATAGTCTCTTTGATTTACAATGCTAAAAGTTGTTTGAGAGGTATTTATGCTTACCTACATTGACAGATCAGTTTTTTATTACTCTATTATTGCTTACAGAGATCAATAACATTTATGCTGGCTTCCACTGCAAGTTTTTTTTGTCTTATTAATACAATTTCAATAAATTTTAAGTTCAAGAAACTTTCCATATACTTTTAATTCAACATTATCTGTGTACAATTAACTCTTTGAAAGTGTTTCATGTTCATATACTGATTTGTGTCTACACAAAATATTCATTTTATATCTTCCACAAATATTAAACAAGTGATGAGATTTGGAAGACAAATAATTGGTGAGAAATAATACTTAACTTCCCTACTTATAACATGATCTGCCATGGGGAATGTATTAGTAAGTATAATCTATTTGGCTTTCACATATAAAATGTTTAAATAAGTACCATGTCAGAAGAGTCTGTTAAAACTGAAGGTATTTAGTTATTGAGTAATGTCATGAATTTTATCCCAAACACCAATTCATGATGCTGCTGAACAGTTGTAAATGCTTAAAATTAGGAAAAATAATTCCGTGTAACTATTTTCAACAATTTATACAACAGTATATGGAAAAGAAGTTAAATTTAGCTCCTTGCCTAGGAGGTAGCAGCAGTGTAATTGTAATGCTTTTCAAGGTGGAGTGTTCAGAGTCATGTTTCAAAGGGAAGCGGAGGAGGATAAATGTCTGTGGATGAAAACAAACAAGTCTCCTATTCCATATTATGGCATAATTGTTCTTTGGGAAATTGGTTAATATTCTGAATTGTTTTTATATTTGAAACTACTATTTTATCATACAAAGTTATGCACTATAAATTAGTTTCTCCTCTACTACATTATAAGCTTCCTAAGAGAGGAAACATATCTGCTTTATTTAATTACTGTAGAACAGACTATCTTATGTATAATATATGAGCAAAAACTACTACTATGGTAGAACACAAAGACAAAATTCAACCAAATCTTGTGGAGTAACTGAGCATTGATTAAAACCCTTGAGAAATATAGCAAAAGTGGATCTACACTTACTCTGCATTCCTTTTCCTGTTTCGAAAAAAAGGGTTATTTTGCAGCCTCAGTGAGCCAGGAGACCTCCAACAAACGGACAGAAAAGCATGGCCAGGATTCATATCAATAGACAGAGAAGAGTGGTTCAAAATGGAAGACTTTATACTTGGCTACCAAGCCTACAAGCAGTGCTGGTTAAGGAGAGAAGTAGAACAAGTTGATGAGTTCATTAGCTCAGTGGGTTGTTGGGAGACAGAGCCCAGTTGGAAGACTTACGTCACTGGGGGCTACCTCAGATGACATCATCTTTTCTCTGTCTCTTTCTCTCTCCCTCTGCTCTTTAGTTGACCTGAGGTGAGCTCTTTTTCTCAATCATCTCTTCATACCATGATGTTTCTGCCTTGGAGTTAGCCAGCCTTGGACTGTTTGAAACCTTTGACATGGTGCTGGAAAGCTAATGTGATGGATTAGGGTTGATTTTTGAAGGCTAACCTGTGGGTTGGTCTTTCCGTCTGCTCTTTGTGCATCTCCACCACGTGTGTTGAACTCAGGTAGCCCTCGCAAAGACACCAGAACCATGACATTACATTCTCTGGCCACCAAAAGTATAAGGAAAATAAAGCTCTTTACTTAAGCTATCCAGTCCTATATTATAGCTTGATAAAGTTGTCACCAAAAATTCAAAATCCTAATGCAAGAACTCTAAAATTCTAACCCTTCTCTGAGTGTCTATTTAGATCTTTTAAACGCCCCAAAAAATACAGTCAGCATCATTTGTTACAACAGTAATGAAGCACTTTACAAGTGGGAGTGTAACAGGCAGCCGTGTTAGGAATATTATAGGCAGTCAGACAGGGCTGGGTACGGAAGACCACATACCTTACAACCTTGGAGGAGACAGATACCTTCCACTATGGGCCAGGTCTCAAGACAAAAGGCAAAGCAAATAAACCCACACCCTAGGGATTGATGTTCTAAATAGTTATCTGTCACCCTGAGGAAAAGAGTCACTGTTCTTTAAGCATGCCCACGCTACATGACTGGCTTCCCCATTTATTCCTAATTTAATCAATTTTACCTGAGCAATTAATCTCATTGGTTGACCACGGTTCTGTCCTACCTCATGCCCACCTTGCAAGTTCCCATGTTATCCCTGCCTTGGACCCATCTCATCTCCTGGTTTTACTCTATAAATGTCCCTAGAAAAGAAAGAGCAGCAACTCACTCAGGAACCCTTCTGTCTCTCTCTCAGACAGAAGCTTTCTTTCTTTCAGTAAATATATTCTGCTCTTAAACTCCATTGTTCCTAATATTCATTCTTCAGTCTTTGAGAACATGAACTCCTACAGGGACATGTAATAGGCTGGGAGTTTCATTCCCCAATATCAGGAGAAATATGTAAGAATAGAGAGGTAAACATATAAGCATAATTTGAATCTTAAAAAGTAAAGTGATAAAATAACCAAATGTGCAAATAATCTCAAAATTAGAAGTAATTAATTAATTAATTAATTTTTTTAAGAGAAAAAAGACACAGAAAAGAAAGACAAAAAGGAAAAGAGAAAAACAAACAACAATAGCAAATCCAAAACAGTAACACAGGTTTACGATCAAAGATGATAGGAACTTGACAATGATTGCAATATTGTGTATCATTACCTTCAACATGGTTGTTTACATTAACAGATATAGACATGTAAAACTGATCTAATCATATGAGTATTAACCATTCTTTCTCAATAACTAATACTTTCAGCAGCATAGTCATTTTAGCTATCTTACATATACATATATACAGATTTATATATTTTTCCTTTTCCCTTCCTTTCCTCCTTTTCCCTTTCCCAGTTACTTTTGCTCTTTGAGCAGTTTCTTACCCTTACACAGTATTTATTGTAGATTTTGGATCATATATACTGTTTCAGTTTCTTACACTAGGGAGACAATACAATGTTTACACATGTGAGTTTGATTTATCTCACTTATGAATATAGTCTCAAGTCATGTCCATTTACTTATAAAAGTCTCTAAGTAATCTTTCTTGATAGCTGAGTAGTACTCCATTGTATAAAAATACCACATCTTTTTATCCATTCCTTGATTGATGGGCACTTGGGTTGTTTCCCATATTTGGCTGTTACAAATTGGGTTGCTATAAACATGGGTGCACAAATATCACCGTGGTATGATGATTCCAATTCTTCTGGGAAAATGCCACGAAGCAGGATAGCTGGGTCAAATGGGATCTCTAATCCTAGCTTCTTGAGGAATCTCCACACTGCTTTCCTCAGTGGTTGCACCAGTCTACACTCCCACCAATGGTGGAGAAGTGTTCCTTTTTCCCTACAGCCCCTCCAGCAGTTGTTATTGGTTGACTTTTTTATTTTGGCCATTCTTTCTGGAGTGAGATGGAATCTAAGTGTTGTTTTAATTTGGATTTCCCAAATGACTGTTGATGTTGAACATTTTTTCATATATTTATTTGCTGTTGGTATTTCTTCCTCTGAGAAGTGTGTATTCATCCTCAAAATCAGAATTTAAACTGTATTAAGCAAAACATATAAATATAATTAACCTCTCTATACATGTTTTAAGGGGAGAAATTGAGTTTTCATCTTTTATTGCTCTATTATTATTATGCAATTACTCTTATTATGCAATTCATTAGTGAGAAATGCTATTTTACAAGATTTTCTTTTATTCTTCTTTCAAAGAAATGCAATTTATTTTATTTTAAGAGTAAAAGTATGACGTTTTATTGCATGATTCGTTCTTAGCAACTGACATTTAGCAGTATGAATGATTGATAACTCCACCTTATTTAGCGGGGCGATTAATCTTTATGTAGACTGAAGAGTAGGAAGAAAGACACATTCACATTTCTCACTTTTATATCAGGACTACTATAAATTAAATGTGTCAAAAAGTAATTTCTTAATTTATATGCATGGAAAGAATTCTATTCTTGTTTAAATGTATTAACATTAAAGTCGCTCATATAAGGTAACCAATACATATTTGAAATGTCATAAATTTATAATGCCTTTGAAGTTGTTCTTTACCCTTTCAATGGTATTTCCTGAGTAATTTACAATGTTATTCAAGAACGATTGTACATTAGTTTCAAAAGCAAGTCATGGAAGATGAAAGTACCATGCTTGCCTCTAAAAGCCTTATATATGAAACGATTGACAATTCACACTAAAAACTGATCATGAACTAAGTTTGCTATGACACTTGGGGAATTATTATAGTAAATTTCTCATATTTAGGAATGTGATTATTACACATAGATTAATTAAGCACTTTTGTCAAAATTCTAACCTAACTCTAGCTAAATTATCTATACCATTTCTCACATGTGTATTTACATGCTATATTTTTGTATTTCTAGAAATTTGACTTGAACTTTAGAAAATTGTGTTACCATTTCAATAAAATCAGTCATCCCAATCTAGTGAATAAAGAATATGTCTTATCTTGTTAATTAAGCCTTTATTTACTAGATTTTACTAAGATAATTTACTGCAGACTAGTATACATTAAAGATACATAGAATAAGTATGCCAATAAAATGGTTAATTATGTACCAAAATAATTACAATAACTCAATTTGTGGTTACTGTATACCTAGCTAACAGTACATCAGTGTACTTTTTTTAAATCAAACTTTAAATCCTCGCTGGTCTTGCATATGACACTCGTTCCTAAATCACTTGCCCTACGTACTTACCCGTGTTTATGGGAAGCTCCACTATTATTTGCCAGACAAGCTCATGCATCCTGCAAGGCTCATTCTGAAACTCCCTCACCTACACACTTCCACATCAGAATTAGATCTGCTCTGCGATGAATCTGCTTTCGTGCCTTGCCTCTGTTCTCTTCTTGAAATTTATGACTACTGTGAGTGCTCTTGCATTTTTGGTGGACTCAGTAATTCACATTTAGGATAATACACAAAGAAAAGAAAACTGGATGCACAGTGATGAGTTAAAAAAAAATAAAATATATTTTAAACACTGTATAATGCTTCTACAATCATAGACATCTAAAATCTTACAAATGGCCATCACCCTGTGGCATCCATATCCAATGCATTCACTTTATTTCCACATGTGGAAATGGAAAACCACACTTTAGCAGACACGATGCTAATGCCCACGTTTTAAATTTGTAAAATTTACATTCTTAAATGTTTTTGTTGTTTTAATCCTTGAAATTTCTAGAATTCACCTTTTTTAAAGAAAATACTGTTGAGTATTTAAAATGCTTTTCTTGTCACTAATAAAATAATTAGGATTGCTAAAAGGTATTAACCCAAATAAGGTTTGCCCAGGATGTAGATAAAGCACACATCTTGTAAGTTGTAATAACTCATACAATTATTGTATACCATAAATTTTATCCTGTTGAAATTTCTCTATTTTTTTTTGTGAGTGCATTCTTGCAGTGTGTAATGCTGACATCCCTTGTGAGGAGTTGGTCCATGTACACAAAACATCTTAATTCCTTTTCTCACTCCTGTCCCTCCCCACCTTCCATTTATTGATCTCCCACCCTTTGAGAAAGATCTGCCTCCCTACTACTTATTATCTGTCTTCTTTTGTTGTTCTTTATTTATACTTTTGGTTTCTCATGTTAAAAAATTGTGTGATATTTAAGCTTGTGGGTCTGATATATTTACTTAACATTACAGTGTTAAGATGTAACCATTTTGTAATTCCTAAAAATTTTCTAGAATTTAGTTGTAAAGCTCCAGATATAACAGCTTCTCACCAGCAAGTTTTCTTTAGGCTTTATTATATTAAGTGAGCTCATTTATTTTGACAGCGATAATGTGGGCTCCTAAAATATATTTTAGCTTTTTGTTTGTTTTTAACGCATGAATAACAAATAACATGGACTGCATGAGGAAAAAATACTATATCTCCCTCAACTAAGAATATATTGTTGTTAATATCCAATCCTATAGAAGAACAAATTTATAATAAAAGTATAGAAAAATCATATGTTGTGATATATCACTACATGATAAGCAAATTCTGATTGACTAAGTAGGATAACCATTTAGGCTATATTGGAAAAGAAATGGTTAACGAAGTCCTTAAAATTTTCTTTTCTATCTAAATGAACACTTGAATTTCAGGGACAGTGAGTGACACATGCATGTAATCTCAACCTATTCAGGAGGCTGAAGCAGGAGGATGGCATTATTGAGGCCATTCTGAGCAACTTAGGTAAGTAAAAACAAAAATGGACAGGAAATATAGCTCAGTATGAAGGTCCTAAAATGAGTGACTCTTACACACACACACACACACACACACACACACACACACCGAGAACAGATGACCATGCTTGAATAATAAAAAGTTTATTCTTCATTCATGGAGAGAAGGAAAAGTCAAAATGAAGTATAGAAAACAATTCCAAAACTTATTATCTTTGGATTTAATGACTGATAAGGTTAACCTAATTTTTATTTTATTTTCCAATTAAATAAGAATAGTACTTCTGCAGCCTAGATTAACCAATTACAATTAATAACAAAATTCTATATTATTAATATATGACTATTATAGAAATAATGTAAGCAAAAATATGATAACACTAAACTTTTTTGCTTTAAATTATATCATCTTGTATTTGCATTGATTTTATAACCTCATTGCTAGGGTATTTGTGACTGTTCAAGAGATATGTAATTAGGTATTAACTTTCTCAGCTATTTATACCATGAATTGTAATGCAAAATATTGATAGAGTAAAGTTTCATTCCATTAAATCAAAATGTATATATTGTTACTCTTTGCGGAAGAGCTTGTTTTCAAGTGTGCGATACAAAGGGAATGTACTTTCTCTTATTAGGGTAAATATTCTTCCTCGGGGAGGAGTTAAGTAGGATCTTGGTTGGGAAAATACATGGAAAGGTACTACAGGGTAACTTCATGCCATTTGAACTAATGTTGGGTTCTATAGACACAGGGAGAAATAAAACTGTCAGACTTATGTTTCAAAACTATCAGTGCAGAATTTAAAACATTTCACAAGTATTCATTTACAGAGATGTGATATCTATCCTTTCCAACATTGATTGATTTATGCTACAAGTGCCAAAATAGGATTTTTATATCTATAAGACAGAAGTTAAACACTGATGATTTTATCACTGCAGGGCCTATTCCTTTGCCACACCAAATAAAACGTGGCTCCTTATACTTTGTGTGTGTGTGTGTGTGTGTGTGTGTGTGTGTGTAGCATAAGGTGAACTGAGGGAAAGATTGAAAAAAATTAAAGCTGACAGCAGGACAAGCAGAGATCAAAAATTACCAGGCTCTCGTATATATACATTGTTTTCCAACCTTGAATTTCACTTAATTTAATTACACAAGACTACTGCAGGCATATTCTGAGAGTCACCAAAAATGAGAGTTTATTAATTTGTAAGATTAAATTGCCTCTTACTATAGTACATGAAGACAAATCGAGACTTAAAATTTTATATGGCAACTCGCTATATTATAGGGTCTTTGGGTTATAACTTGAAATCACGCTTTTTTTTCACAAAACCAAATTCGCAAGTTAATTTAGGTGCTATTATAATTGTTTGCATTCATGCTCTTATGATCAATTTTAAAACAATAAATAACAGAAGAAAAATAAGTTATCCTTTCATTACATTTTATAAGATAAAATATTTTGAGAAAAAATTAACATTTGGTAGTCTACAATGTAATTCAATATGGTAGTTTAATAATTTAATGTACATGTAGTGTAAAAGGTTGTGCATTTTAGTGAAAATAGCACTGACGTTTGGATTCTATGTTTGCTATTTTCAACTTGGTATTTACATTGATTAAGTCATTTGAGTTCTTAGTGCATCGATTTCCCCATCCACTAAGTAAAAAATATTAGAATACATGTTCCTCCAGTTAACCTCCAAGTAAAACTTCATTAATATAGAATCTGTCCAAAACTAGTTAGAATATTATTTTCACTATGTCAAAAAAACTACCTGATACTCTGAAATGGACAAAGCAATCACTGGATGTTCTAACGGAGCAGTTCTGGTTTTGACATAGTGCTTTTCCTAGACAAGTCCTGTTTGTATTGTGTCAGAGGCTAACTTGTAAGCTTTTAATGTACAAGAGATGAAACTAATCTCTGTCCAGTAATGCAGTTAACCACAGAAACTATAGTTTCTTCTTTTGCTAAAGATGAAATGACTTTCTGTCTAACCTAACAATCTTTTCTTGATGTTTATTAATCTGAAAAACAACAGATATACTGAAGTTTAAGTGTGTTTTAGACAAACGTTCAAAGTATGCTAGAGAAGACCTAAGGAAGCACAACCAACAAAGCTGGGCTCAAATCCTAGAGGAGATGAAATTTGAACTAAGGCTTACTGGACAGCAGATGTCAATCTAGCATATAGCTAAGAGGAAAAAAATGATTTCTAGAGTGTGTAACAGTGACAAAACCATGGAGACACTGCAAAGATAGTCAAATGATAGGGACCACGAATTATATTTTCGCATTTTAAGTGATGCTAGAAATGAAGGGAGGGTAATATAACTCTCATTTCAGGAACTGCTAACAAGTTAGGACCACAATTTACACTTCTAGTTAGTGAAATTTACATCATAAAATTTATTTTGACTTCAGTTTAGAAGCAACTTGGCTGAACGGGGTGAAAAGCAAAGATAGCAATTAATACATCAGTCCTCTTAGAGTCCATCTGGGTTATTAAGTACTCTGACAGAATCTACAGAAATTGAGACAAAAGGTTTTATCTGAAAGACCTACAAAGGTATAATCAACAAAAGAACTTGACAGTACTAAGGAAATTCAAAATTTTAGTTTTGTGGATATTAATTCTGAGAATTTTGTGGCCTATTGAAATAGAACTGTACTGAGGAAAAACCAACCATTATTAAATTTTATGATAGGTAAACATTGCAATCATATATCTCAGTGCACACACACACAATTAAGTAAAAGTGGAGATGATAGTTAATCTATTTAATTTATGAGCATTCAATTATTGTATACATGGATATTGACAGGGTTTGCTAAGTTTCAACTCAAATTCTAATTCATTATAATATTTTTGTGTGTTTTGTGTATGGTGAGGAAATCCCTTGAAACACTATCAGCGCAGTAATCCTCACATGTTAAAATGAAGTTTAATTTTTTTTGAAATTGTAAAGTGGAGTAAAAAATCGTGAAGTAAAACTTTAAAAAATTATTTGGTCATATACCAGATACATTGAATCAGAGTCTTTGGTAATGTGGTCAGCATTAACATTTTAAAGTGAATCAGGTATATTAGAGCATAATAAAATTTGAAAATTACTCAAACATTAATGACAAAAACGGGACCTGAAATAAAAGCAGTATGTGATTAAATCTAGAACTTTACCAAAAAACTGAAAGGGATGTCATTTTAACTAAACAATATGTATTTCTTTTGGAAACTTAGTTTTGTTTGCAGGCAAGGTGGACTTTGAATTAATAATGAAATATAAATGCAATAAAAGTTGGCATGTATCAGAAAAACACTTTAATAAAAAGTCATGGTTTTTATAACAGATTATATATAAGTTGATTTATAAAGAAAAAATTATCACACATGAAATGCTAAAAATATTAATACTTATAAAATTTAAACTGATTTCTCATGAAGTGAAAATCTGTCTAAATGAAAGTTTAGTAAACAGGAGTTATAAACAACTATAATTGAGAAACAATTGCATTAATTGGAATTTAGTACTCTGAATGAATATTCTGTTTAAAGTAAAACAGTACAGTATATGCATAAATGTTTCAATTTACAATCTAATTCAGAGCAAATAAAATGATACACATATGTGTGAGCAGAGCTTAGCATACAGTAAACCAGCTCAACAGCAGGCTATAAAACTTTTAGGATTACCACTGTACTGGAGAAGAAATTCACACTGAGATACATTTCTTGCATTTTAAAAAATTCCATTTATTATTTATTTATTTGCCATCTTGCTAAGTGATTAAGTTACCCAGTCTGGGTTTAGCGTGACACTCCTGGCTCAGCCTCCCAAAGCATTGGGTTTACAGGCAAGAACTACTATGCCAGAATTCTTTCCTGTAGGGTATACAGATAAGATGGTGTGTGAAGGTTTCTGTGACTGAAATATAAAAAGTTTTGAAATAAACATGAAAACCTTAAGCCCAATAAAATGAACTTAAAGTAAACTGTGAAGCTTAATCTGGAGATTTCAAAATTACAGACTGTTTGAAAATGACGTTATAGGCAATGTATTGCACACAGAAAGATTTTTAAAAAGTCACTAAGTCAATAGCATTGCATACGTGACAGGGGTCCCATAAGATTATATCACTGAATGACATCATGCTCATATTACTGTGTGTAGTTACATCTACAGTAATACCTCGGTTCAGGATGGCTTCTGTTTGTGAACAATTCGGTGTGCAAACAGAAGCTTTTGGTAGAATTTTGCTTCTGTTCATGAACTCCGCATTGGTTGACAAACACTACTGTGACTGTCTTCCACAAAATCACAAAACAAATTAAATTTGTGAACCAAGGTATTACTGTATACTGTACAGGTACGGGCAAAATCTTCTAATGCTATAATTCTATCATTAAGCAATGCGTGACTTTACATATGCTCATGTCCCTACAAATACATGATATATATATGCGCACATGTACACATAACTTATGTATGGATATACTTTGAAGACAAATATCAGAGTATTGCCTCAATTAAAGAACTGTACTGGAGGAAAAAATTATCTTTTTTTCCTTGATAACAAAGATCATGAGCAAGATGCATTTAATGAAAGGCAGATCAGTCACTGAAAAGCATGGAAAACTTCAAAACTGAAGACCGTGAGACTCAGGGAAATCTATATGCTTATGCAGAGTTTGATAAAGAATGGAGTGATATGTAAAAGTATGGTTGGACAAAGAGAAGACAAGTAACAATGGTAAAAGGGAAAAGTTAGCAAGACCTAGTTGTCCAGATTCTGTAGGATCTCTCAGTGTTATGTTACTGGAATATGCAGAGGGTCTGGTTTTTTTGTTTGTTTTGTGTTGTACCAGAGATCCAACTCATGACCTTTTGCTTACCAGTCAGGTACTTACACCCCTGAGTTAATTACTGGCTCTGGGTATCTGTTTTAAACAGAATCTTAAAAAGGAGGCAGAGGAAAAAGCCAGAGATGCCTCTTTACTGCTGTAGATTTCTCAGTTGTCTCCAACTCTAAATAGTATGCCTAATTTCTCTTCAGTCGTAGTGTTTCCTGCAAGTCATCAGAATAAGCTCTGTTGTTTCATAGCCCAATAAAATGGGCAGTCGTAAAACCCGAAGTGAATATATTCTTTAAAAGGTAATAAAACACTTCTTAAACTAATGTTTTAAAAAGACTAGAAACTTAAATAAAGCTATATAATTAAGTATATAAGAAGTAAATAGTATAGCAAGATTTTAAAAAACTTGCAAAGCATTTGGATTGGAGGAGGACCTAGGGATGGAGAGGGGAGGGAACGGGAAGCAAAGAAGTCAATAGATGAAGACGCGGTCTGTGTATGCGCCACCTCCCCGCGATGAACGTATTCATCATGTATTGCAAACGTGTACTACTCAAAACATATTAGCACAAACATTTTCCCTATAAGATTTTGCAAGGTGATTCTATTAATTATTTAGTGAACAAAGAAATCCAAGGGACTAAAAATTCCATGTTTGAGTATAAAAAGTGAGTACCCCCCCAAAGTTATTCTAAATCTCATACAATATTGATATGGAAATCACACAAGAAGATGCAAATCAAAGAAAACTGAAGACTAATTTCCTTCAATAAGTCACATGTGGTAATTCTAAAAGTCACATGAGTAAACTAAACTTTTTAAATTGCTTTAAGAGAAATTAGAAATATTAAACAGAAACATCACCTATGAAGCTAATTCATTCCAACAAAAATGTGTCAACATTATTTGCAACAATAATAATAGTAAAGGAGAAAATTATTGTGGACACAAAAATAAAAATAGAAAAAATAATATTTCATTGTAACTCATAATTTTAAGGAAAGGAAACCTACCTAATGAAATAGTACTATAAGACTATTGATTGCTGTGATACAAGACCGTACCAACTTATATAGAAAATACTGTATTGACTTGTACTATGTTGTGTTATGACTTACTGTGTCAGGAAGTGAGCTGAAAACTAAGTAATGAACATTATATACACAACTCACTTGAGCAGGGCACTAGTGCACAAGCAAGTATAGGACGAATAAACAAGTGTTAGAATGCCAAGACAAGAAAATTAGAAATAAGTAACAATTAACTACATAAAGTTGTGAACAGAAACCTCAGCACACACAAATTATTGAAATAATTATTGATAAAATAGTATAGCAAAGACTACATATATCAATGTTCAACACATGCTAATATAAAAATAATTTGTGAATCTTAAAGTGAATATTTAGATAAGAAGATTGAAAAATAGAACATTAATATCTTACCCCACACACCAAATCAATTCAAGTACCTCACATTTATGATAAAAAGATTAAGAAGAATTTTTTAAAGGGAACATGCAAAATAACAAGGTTGTTAAATTTAATGTTCTTATATTCAGGAAAATTTCTGTCCACTCAAAAGTACCTTACCATAAGACAAATATTGTAGTATATAATACATGCAATATGAAGAAGCAAAAACTGCTATTCAGAAAACAAAGAACTTCATATCACTATAACATACTTGGCAAATTAGGCAGCTAAGCAAAATATATAGCTATGCAATTTATGTACGCATTACACCTGTGTACATGGGAAAAGTACTCAACTTCCCTGGTAATCAGAACAATGACAGTAAAAATTACAAATGAATACATTTCAAATTCTTCTGAAAGCAAAAATTTTAAAGCTTTAAAGAACATGTTTACCTGTAATCCCAGCACTTGGGAGGCTGAGGCAGGTGGACTAATGCAAGTTTGAGGCCAGCCTGGGGCACACAGTGAGTTCAAGACCAGCCTTAACTACATAGTAAGAGTCTGCCTCAAAAGTCAATACTTACAATAAAAAAAAGTAACATGGTTTTCAAGAGTGTAAAAGAAGAGAAAATTTGTTATACTTTGATTAAAGTATAAATTACACAATCGCTTTGAACAGCTCTGCAATAGGAAATAAATATAGATTCTATTGCTAAGTGTCTATCCTAGAGAAGCTCTTGGGAAAGTGAACAAAATTCATAATTCTAATAGCAGTGAAATATTAGAATCAGAATATTAGAAATATGAGAATCACCCTGCATGTCATTAGTATCTAGTTACAAAATTAGATAAGGGTTACAATGTGCAAAATATAGTACACTAAACTGTTGTGACTGAGTGTACTATACTTCCAATCATGTAAATCTTACAAAAGCAAATTTAAGTCTACATCAAGAATCTAAAAGCATGCAAACAAATATGATATATAGTTTATCAAGAAACTGGCAATACAATTATAAGGTTAGCATGGGTTGAATCATACTAAATTCAGAGTGTGTACTTTTCAAGTAAAGAAGGAGATTCTAGAAATGAATGCTCAGTGTATCTATTCTATTCATAATAAGGCTTTGGTTTTCTTCTGCTTGGAGTTTGATTCATGGATATTACATTGAGTATTGTACATTTGTATCTAAAATATTTCATTATGGAAATAATAGTTTAAAATTCTTAACCACAATATTTTAAAATTCGGTATGGTTTCATAAATATTTAATTGACATTATTAAAAATAGATTGCAAAGTGCTTTATAACTCGTGTGCCCATTTGGGGGGAAGCTAATATATTTTCACTATCATAGAAGGACAAGCAGTATTATGTACTTTCAGAACACAAACACACACACACACACGCACACACACCTGTCTGTCCCACCCTAAAATACTCCTGATTGAAAAGTTCTCCCATGTCGTATAAAGGAAATTGATAATTGGTTGACTTTAAAGCGTTATATACATACTAAATAACTTTAAATATATTTACATAGATAATTTTCAGTTTAAAAGAATGACTTATGTTGCATCAAATTCTATTTTACTCAAGATACTCATATCTATTTGCAAAGCAGCAAAATATGTAAATTAAATATAAAATAGAGTATTATGATGTAAACAGTTTATCATGACTTAGATTCAGAACCACAAAATAATCTACACATTTGGATCATTCATTCAACCACATATTCAAACATTATTTGAATATTGTGTGGTAAGCTCTACCATATGCTTTTTGGAAATCATGTAAATGTCAGAAAGGAAGTCAATGACCATCTTTATTCTCTTGTGGGAATAAGAACCCAATAAATAGGTAAACAATAATTCTCTAATTATGTAAATTGTATAATAAAGTATAAAAGGGCCAAGGGAGAGAAGATTAATACCAAGATTCATGAGATTAGTGGGTGTGTACTGGATAGGGAAAGCGCCATGAAAAACTGTTATTTAGTTTGTGACTTAAATAATAAAAGTGTTTCATGTATGTGATATGGAGTCAAGAACTCCAAAAAGTAGGGTTCTCATAATTGAACAGATATGGCATGTTTAGGAAAAACAATCCATCACTAAAAGTATATAAGAGATGTAAGTGTTAAGTCAGCTCAGTGGCATGATCTAATTAATTGCAATAGAAAGTCGCTTGAGAGTTTTAAGATGATAGTGTTGTGGTCTGACATACATGGCAGGGTGCTGCTTGGATGGCAGCTGCTGGAGGTAAGGAGAGCTGTTAGGGGGGCACTGGGGTTCCCTGTGTAAAATGACAGGCACGGAACTAGCAGTGTTGAGGAGGGGGAAGGCTGCGTCAAGTCCACAGAATTTGTCACATTGGAAACTGTTTACTAGTGAAAGAAGCAAGGCAATCCTCACGGAATTAAAAAGGTGAATTAGAAGTCATTATATGAAAGAGGAATGTCTGGGTGTTGAATAGATTCTAGGAGAAAAGATTCAAGGTTTCATTTTGGCTCTGTTGAGTTGGAGGTTTTGGATTTTAAGTGCTGTGGTTCCAGTGGTCAGGAAAAAAATCAGCAGCTTGCAGGTAAAATGATTGATAATAGGACAGAAGGTGACACAGTAAAGAAATACTTTCAGGTTAAAGTACAGCTTGCTCTCTTAATAATAATAAAAAAAACTCTTCACAAGTATGTATAATTTTGTCTAATTATGTGGGTAGTGTTCCAAGTTAAAAGTCAATCAAAGTAAGATATTTTGTATGGAATGAAATGCAGGGATATAAAACTACCATAAGGTCTCACACAATGTTTTGTAATGGTATGCAATTAGAAACACTAGCTAAAGCTATTTAATCAGTATATAAAAGCTAGAAACTTAAAAGTTTGCTCTTTCTACAGTTGTAGACAGATTGCAAATACTCCACAGTTGCTAAAAATGCTCTAAAACAATTAACTCTTTTTGACCCAGACTGATGGAACAGAAGAATGAACAATGAAAACCAGTGATACAAGAAGAGAAACATGATCAGGACAAAAATAACAGTGTCTCTCTCAATTTGCTAATTGCTACAAAATGTGCTATTGTTGTTACTTACGTTAGTCTTAATGAAGGTAATTTTGCTTTGCTTTCTGCTCTTCATATCAATACAAGCTCCTAGAACGTTATTAATATACTATGTTCAATAAACCACAAGGTCATTGTCACAGGATGAGCATTGTTTCAGGTTTTGTAAGAGAGAAGCTAATGAGAAAATTCCAAGACATGCAGTTGAAATCAGTAAATTAAAAACAACTTCTTCAAGAAATTTTGCTCTGATTAAAGAGAACAGTAACAAGTGAATAACTATTGGAATTTTTTTAAGGTTTAAAGTGCTTAATTAATGCTAATGATGAATGGCAAAGAGTTGGTAGAGAAGTTGTTAAATATACAGAAGTAATGACTGAAACTTTCCCATGAAAGATGCCCGAAATGATCCTGTAGGAGATGATGGAGTTTTGATCACCAGTAAAGATTAGCTCTATGCACAACAGCACAGGTAAAGAGAATGAGATGTTAAAAATAACAACAGTGGCACCTCGGTTTACAAACTTAACTTGTCCTACAGTTTTGGAAAAGATCGCCACATTAGTGTTTGAGTAGGAAAGAGGGCAGTGGCTGTGTTTGTCACCCAATGCAGCTTTTGCAAACAAAAACAAGTGCAAAAATGTAAATGCTTCTGTTTGTGAAAAAAATTGTTCCCAAAATAAAGTGTTCATGAACCAAGGCACTACTGTACAATGGCAGTAAATGATTAAGTATAATCTTCTATCATAGTCACAAACACTGCAATTCACACTGATGAGACCTGAGTACTGGAGATGTTAAAATAGTGCATTGGTCCAAGTGTTGTTATACACTCCTATAATCCCAGCAATCAGGAGGCTGAGGCAGGAGGATTACCCAGAGTTTGAGGCCAACCTCAATTACATAGTGAGTTTAAGGTCAACCTGAACTACACAGCAAGACCCTATTAAAAAAAAAAGAATTAAAAAAAACTGAAAAAGGTACATTGTAAATAATAGAGTTAATATCAGGACAATTCAAATCTATAGCCTGGTATTGTAACAGTCTACTCTATAATATTAGATTTAACATTTATCTAGCAAAGATTACTTTGTTATATTTCTTTTTCATCTTGTGAGGTAAATGAGTCTTTTTTCTGACTGAGTGAGACAGAAACTGAGTTTTAATGATGAAACTGTAGAAAATGAAATCATGAATGTAAACATATTCGTCTTACTGGAGATTTGCAGTACATGGATTTAAAATGTGGTGTTTATGTTTCTAGAAATACCTGAGACAACAGAATTCAGAATAGTTTGGGATCATACTATTTTTTTTTACTCTTGAGTTAGAAAAAATTTGAGGCCTGTAAATTAAGATTATAGGCAAGACTGAAATTGAAAATATACGCCATGTAATTTAAATTTATATTCCCAGGAGCTTAGAGAAGGAGACTAAGTGATCAGCTATGAGATATTTGCAAATCTGTTAGAATTGTAACAAGATCTAAAGCAGTGGAAAATTGTTCAGTTTGTTTCCAAATCTTGGGGTAAGATAATATAAGAAGGCAGTAAGTCACACAGTTCGATAATGAATTCTGGTAGCTGAATAGTCAGCTCATAGCAGGTAATGTGTCTTTACAACCCAATGGACCATAAAAATTAGACAAAATGGATCATACTGTTGATATCTAAATTTGTTGATGTTGTTTAGTTTTAGGAAGGTGTGGTCTGAAATATGAAATTATAAAGTTTCTTACTGTCAAGTTTTACAAAGTATACTACTAAGAATTCAGTATAGAAAACAACATACTTTAAATATTTTGAGTCAAAATGAATTTGGCCAAAGAAATGAAGCATTTATAAAAGTGATGATTAGAGGGTGAAGGTAAATGTCCAGATGCAATTACTGGATTTTTAGTGTCAAAGTCACATCACATCACCTGGATTTAGAAGTTGATACTGGTGTCACCACTATCAAGTCTCATAGCAGTTCCACAACTACAGTGAAGATTAGAGAGAAGAACACTGAATCCATTGGCTGTAAACTCACACCAGGATGGAGCTTGCTCATTATTCTTCAAGGTTTTAAGTATCAATAAATATGTGTTTGTTTCTTTGTTTTTTTGGCAGAAGATGCACATTGAGGCGACAAATTTCTACTCAGTCTAAAAACATTTTATGAAGAATATAAGCCTTTCTGGGACAGTTGTAATATAAAACAAGAAGGCATAGATGAAGTATGAAGAGACAACATATAATTTTAGAGTTTGGACTAGTTTACAAGTAAAGCCAGAGATAATCTGAAATGCATTTTAAAAAAAATACAAGACAAGGTGTAAATACCTGAGGGAAAAATTCTGCCACCATAATTAAAAACAACTCTTGTTCAATTGTATGTATTTAATTATTTAATTAGAGAATGAGATTCATCATTATGTTTTCTCTAAAACTAGATAATCACCAAGCCTATTTTCTTAATTTATTATTATGAGAATGCTCACTTGTGCCATTTTTAGAATATTATCTTTTTATGTATTAAATTCTCATTACGATAAAATCTCCTCAAAAGTGTAAGGACACCTATCAATCTTCTATGGTAAGTGTATATTTTGCTTTGCTTAAAGATCTCATGTATGCTAAATTTAGAATAATAGCATGAAAACTTTAAACTTCACACACTTAACATAGATATACCTACTGATCTGAGTGGTTAAGTAAGGTTTTTGTATTTGCTTTTTATATCTTGTAATATACTTTTTATTTTTATTTTTTTTAAATTTTATTTGAGCGAAGAAAAACAAAACAAACAAAAACTACAACAACAACAAAAAAAACACGACATATATAGTAAAAACAACAAGCAAAACAGACAAGCAAACAACTAGAGTAAATACACAACATTGCAAGTTTACAAAACTGGAAGATAGAAGCTTGACAATGGTTGCAATTTGCGCATCGTTATCTTTAAAATGGTTTCTTACATTAACAGATATAGACATGCAAGATTGATCCAATCATATGGGTATTAATTGTTCCCTCTCAATAACGAATACATTGAGCAGTGTTCTTTTTAGTTATCTTACATATACACATATACAGGTTTATATCCCCTCCTCT